>JAODAL010023698.1:0-62124 GCA_025379985.1 Phyllomedusa bahiana
TTGTAAAGTCTTTATAAATTGCTGCCCAAACCCGTGTGCATTTGTTTTTTCAAACAAAGTTTTTCCATGTGCAAAACCAATTTTTGTTTTTGATTATATATATGTAGGGGAGTGGTAGTCTCCATTTTGGTGTTTGCACCCCACCCACTTCCCCAGGTTTTAAACCAGTGCAGTGTTCTTTGAAGCGGGTTTATCTTCGCTCCCTAAGGTATGCAGGTCTGAATAGGACCCAATAGAGGTAACAATAGCGTAGGACCCACCTGCACTTGAGGTCCCCTTGATGATTGGGAGGTGGGCTTAAGCATTTTTGGCCAAAAGTGTGAACTGAGAACCTCAATTTTTTCTTTGTAATTCTAGTTAGCAGTAATGCTTTTTCCAAATTTCCTATGTCCCATTTGACGGTTTCCTTAGTCCATAATGTGCCACTGTTTTTTGAATTTGTAAAAACCATACATCTATATACAGATAAGTGCCTGCGGGTGCCAAAGTGCAGGATGTGACGAATGTGTGACAGAATTTGTGGGGGTTAACAATTAGGGATCTTGGTAGGCTTGTCTAAGAAGATGAGTTTTCAGAGTGCACTTAAAACCGTGAGGGTTGTGAGTGCGCCTGATGACATGAGGTAACAAAGAACACAAAAGTAGGTTCCTGGAGCAGGTACAGGTCGCAGCACACTAAGGGGATGTCAAAGCAGGAGTCACCCTGCAAGGCCAGAGCTTCTGGTGTCATCTAGTGGCTATGTGTTGACCACCAAGCCAAAGGTTCTCGAATGGTTGACTAGGTCATCCACTTTCTCCCAGATGACATCTGACAACCCCGGCAAAGAGTCGGTGCATCCATAAGAGACAATCTTTAGTTGGCATTGCCCAGGAGCAGTTCAGGGGCCCTCACCTGTCCTCAATCCACCTCTGTCCCGTTCGGTTCAAGAGAACTACTATGTGCTGTGAGGATGAACTATTTGAGGACAGTGGGCAGCAAAGAGGTGGGGAAAAGACATCCCCGCTTCTTGCAAAAGGGCAAGTACTAAGGGGAGAGGGGAGGGGGTTATGTTGTAGTGGTCGGGGCCTGTACGCGCCCCGTTGAGGGGGAAAGCAGTGACGGCAAACACTAATCGTTAGCTGATCGCACTTCGGAGGGGGTTGAAGAAAGCAAGGCGGGACAAGGTTTTTGGGTGCTCCCCAAATAGAAAATTCGACCATCCAGCCCCTTGGCCCATTTTTTTCTGGGTGAAGGGGCCCAGGGGGTCGCCTACCTTGACTACCCTCGCCCCGGGCTCTGGAAGCAAGGGCTTCACATCTAATGGGGAGAAAGGCGGCAGCTGTGGTCAGGACACACTCCGCAATTTGGGTAGGGGGCCCGGAGTCAGCAGGGTAGCAGCGTGCGATTTTTGGAGCAAACACCCGATTTAGACCCACCCATTTGCGGCCCCAAAAGTAGCGGTGCAGGAGCCAACGAGGCCGGGGCGGAAAAACCAGTAGTTTGGAGCTTTGGGTGTTAAAAATCACCTACTGGCAAGGGCCCACTTTTTGAAGACACCGAAGGGGGGAAACAGGGTTGGGGTAGAATCTGGGGCAGAAAGAAAGCGTGACGGGGACTAACTTGGCACCACAGCCCTGTGTCAACATATGCAGTGTCCCATACATTGGGACTGGGGAAACGTGTTCAGTTTTGGTGGCCCCCTGCCGCGCAAAGCCCCATGGCATGCCCCATTTCAGGTTTTCAAGGCTTCCCACCTCTGCCAAAGAAAAACTTCCTGCTTTCCATCATTACGGTCCAGATGCCCTGCCCCTCAACATCATGGTGCAGCATCGTTCACCGGGCGATTGCCAAAGACGCTGTATTTTTAGCCTTCCCAAAGGGCAAAGTGACCTGCTCCTGTCCAAGTTGGTGGTATGTGTCCCTCCCTTTTAAGGGGTGGACTTGAACCCATTCAAGTTCAGGAACTTGACAGGAAATTTGCATGCACTTTACCCATTTCTACACTGCCAAGCACCCCCCCTTAACTAAAAAAAACAGAGAAAAAAGAAAAGAGAAAACAGGGAGAAATCCGAACAGGACAAAACAGGGGGGAAAAAAAGAACAAGCAAAACGGGGGGAAATCGTGAACAGAGAAAGCCATTAATGATTTCTGATGATCCAAAAGACGGGATACTCCCCTGTGTAATTTTTGATAAACCAGGGCATTCTGCATTAAGTGCTGTTTGTCAGGGTCTTCAGGAGACCAAATAATTGCATTCCCGGACTCGGGGTGAACAACGTAATTTCACTGCTTATTCCTGGAACATATGCACCAAATTGTCGTTCAGGGGGGGCCCGGGATGTGGCACAAATCTCACAGGCACTGAATCCGGTGGGGCAATGGACACCGTGAAGGGGTTGGCAGAGGGGAAGGCAAGGAGTAATGAGGAGAGAGGGAATCGGGGGGGGGAGCAGATTTGGATGGATTGAAGGGGAGCGAGGGGCTAGATAGGAGCCCCCAAAGAAGGATGCTGCAATAGTCTAGGCGTGAGATGACAAGGGCATGGACAAGAATTTTTGCTCTTTCAAAGTAATGGAATGAGCGGATTGGGGAGAATTTTTTAAGGTGTAGCCAAGGGTAAGGGTTTGGATGTGTGGTTTGAAAGGCCAGATTGGAGTCAAAGGTTATCCCAAGGTAGCGCACTTGTGGAATCAGTGAGAGAGTGCAACATTTGGTAATGATAAAGAGATCTATTTGCGCTATCGTCCATAATCCCACAGGTCTGACCGGGGGGTTCCTCAGCACTCACGCACCACTGCCACTGCTGCGGTGGGGGTTGGGGTTGTAAGAGTAGCACCAGCTCCATCTGCAGCAACCTATATCTGGAGTTGTTGATTTCTGTTGAAATGAGTGGTTTTTCTACTCAGGTGACAGAAGAGGAGGAGCAGGAGCAGCCGGAGGAGGTAGAGGGAGATGACCCTCACACACCATGGCAGTATACAGTGGAGATGGAGGCAGTGAGTCCCTCAGAGTTAGTTGTGCAGATGGCCCACTACATGCTGATTTGTCTGGGTAGTTACAGCCGAATAATCACCATCCGGCAGAAGGATGACTTCTGGCTCTCCACCGTCTTGGACCCTCGCTACCGGTCCAAAATGGGAGCATTTTTTCACCTGCCAAGACAGAGGACAAATTCAAGTACTATAAAGACATTCGATGTAGTCAGTTGGCCGCTGCCTGTCTGCGACATCATCCATCCTCTAACCGGTCTGACCTGTTTTTTCACCCCCCCCCTAGTGATTTAAGTACCCACCAGCAGCAGCACCTGGAGCAGACCCTGAAACCTAGACTCTTCTGGCTACCTGCCTCAGCTATTTTTCTGATGCTGCCAGGCACCTGATGCCACACATCCGCTGCCAGCTGCTCTTTCAACCAC
Source organism: Phyllomedusa bahiana (assembly GCA_025379985.1). Classification (NCBI taxonomy): domain Eukaryota; kingdom Metazoa; phylum Chordata; class Amphibia; order Anura; family Hylidae; genus Phyllomedusa; species Phyllomedusa bahiana. The sequence goes on from JAODAL010023698.1 coordinate 3,396, forward strand.
CCACCATCTTTACCAGGGACTAGTATTGACACCCAGGGCCACCGTTAGGGTAGTACAGCCAGTACTGCTGTACGGGGCCCGGCCAGTCTATGAAGCAAGGTGGGGTGCTGGTGAGTGGGCGCGTTTGGTGGGGGCGGAGTGATGGAGTTGGTGAGGGTGAAGTTTTCAGGGGGGCCCAGACGTTTCAGCTGTATGGGGCCCTGAAATTTCTGTTGGCGGCCCTGTTGACACCCACCTCCCCATTGTTATGTTGCCTTCTGATGCTACTCCCATCTCACCACTCAGGTCTTCTCATGCTGCTGCTGTCATCTCCAGGCTATGTCACCATGTCAATCTCTGGCTTAATGTTGCTGTTACTGTCACTTCCTCATTATGTCACCTAGCTGCTGCCACCTCAAAATTATGACATTGTGCCACTCTCTGGCCTGACTGCTGCCGCCACCTCCACACTGTGCAATTGTGCCAGTCTGTAGTCTAATCATGCTGTTGCCACCTTCACAATCTGTCACTTGCCACTCTGTGGCCTACTCATACTGCTGCCGACTGACCACTCTCTCAGTTGTCCACTCTGTGGTTTTCTAATGCGGTTTCCTCCCTCCACCACTCTATGACATTGCCACTATGTTTGGTTTTCCCCTTCTTTTAATCTATCACAAAGAATGAAAAGGACAAAAACAACCGATTGTGTCTTCGGAGAAGCCGTAAGGCTAGTAGGACATGGTCCTTTAGATGCATCAGGATTGTCAAATGAGTAGGTAGCCAAAAGCAGGAGTGGATACAAAACACAGAACCTTTAAAGGGGTAATCTCACTATAAGGATTGCTTTTATGTTAAAAGTCTTGCAAAAACAAGTCACTTTGCAATATATGTCTATTAACAGTGTCCAACCTATTATAAGATATCCCCTTTTGCATGGGCTGCATCAGCTCCTCAGGTCGCCATAGATAAAGACCTGTTTACTCTCTCATGCTAGGCTGCCAGCACTGGTGCTATTGCTACAGACCTGGCTTCTGCTGCAGCCTAGTAGAAGCCATGAAACACGCCCCTGAATTCAAAATGAAACCAAGAAAACAGGATGAATCAATGTAGTGAGAAAACCCTTTTAAGTCCACCTAGGGTGCTTGACCAATAGGGGGCGTGTTCATTTACACAGCCTAATGCATTGTATAGACAATGCAATAGGTAGTACAAATATGGCGGTTTTATTCATTCCTGCCTTCACCTTCCAGCTGCCATGTTAATCGACCTGTGCACCATTTCGCATTCATTTAGACACTGCAGCTGCGACTGCCTCAGCGTCAATGAGGTTAAACCGTGCAGGATGGAGCCAGCTCCATCCTGCGCTGTAACCGGCTGGTGTAAGCTGCAGTTAGCAGCCGGCACCCATTGGCTGCGTAACGGGATCTCGGCGTGATCTCGCTACAAAGCCCCTTACTGGCCCTTACTGTCCAGTGTCATTAAGGGGTTAATCTGTGTGTAGAATGTAATTGACAGATGCAGAGGATTTAAAGACAAGCATAACTGATCTCCCACAATGCCATGAATAAGAACATTTGGGTATGAAACGATCATAGGCATGCAGTGAGCATATCTTTATCTCTGTCTTTTACTACTACTCTGGAATAACTACTATAATACTGTCTCCTATGTACAAGAATAACTACTATAATACTACCCTCTATGTACAAGAATAGAACTACAATAATACTGCTCCCTATGAACAAGAATATAATTACTATAATACTGTCCCCTATGTACAAGAATAACTACTATAATACTGCTCCTATGTACAAGAATAGAACTACTATAATACTACCCCCTATGTACAAGAATATAACTACTATAATACTACCCCTTAAGTACAAGAAAAGAACAACAATAATACTGCCCCCAATGTACAGGAATAGATCAACAATAATACTGCCCCATATGAACAAGAATATAACTACTATAATACTACCCCCTATGTACAAGAATATAACTACTATAATACTACCCCCTATGTACAAGAATATAACTACTATAATACTGCCCCTAGGTACAAGAATATAATTACTATAATACTGCCCCCTATGTACAAGAATATAACTACTATAATACTGCACAAATGTAAAGTTGAAGCCAGCTCACCTCTCCACGTTGAGTCGCACGGACCGCCGGGACCACGGCACAGCTTCAAGACAAAGATATTTACTCCTCCAGCGAAACATGTAGTAAAAGCAGCATTTATTCAGGACATCAGGTAAAAATTGTAGCACAAGAGCATAAAATCAATGCGTATTCTTACGCGTTTCAGGCCATAAATGGTTTTGGCCCTTAGTCGTAGCACAACAAGATTCTCAATGCAAACTCTATTTAACCCCTTACCGCTGGAGCCAGTTTTGGCCTTCCTGACAGAGCCCTGGTTTTAAAATCTGACATGTGTCACTTTATGTGAGAATAACTTTTTGACACTTTTACCTATCCAAGTGATTCAGAGATTGTTTTCTCGTGACACATTGCGCTTTAAGTTAGTAATACATTTTGGTCCAAAAAGTCCTTGTTTATTTGTGAAAAATATCAAAATATCATGAAAATTTGCAAAAATTTGCAATTTTCAAAGTTCAAAAATGTCTGCGTGAAAGAAAGATGGTTATTCCACTCAAAATAGTTTAGAACTAGCATCTACCATATGTCTGTTGTAGGTTGGCATAATTTTTTAAATGTTTTTTTTTTTTACCACATTAAGGGACTTAGAAATATAGCAGTAATTTTTCACATTTTCAAGAAAATTAGCAAAATAGATTTTTTTAGGGACCAGTCCAGTTCTGACGTGACTTTGAGGGGTCTGCATGTTAGATAACCGAATAAATGACTCCATCTAAGAAACTACACCCCTTAAAGTATTTAAAAAAGCATTTAAGAAGTTTGTTGACCCTTTAGATATTTCGCAGAAATTAAAGCAAAGTGGAAGTGAAATTTTGAAATTTCACTTTTTTTTGCAGATTTTCATTTTTTATTTATTATTCACTGGAACACAGTAGATGTGACCATGGAAATGCAGCTTAGTCTTGATTCCTCAGATTCTGATGTTTTCAGAGATATCCCATATGTGACCCTAGTGCGCTATTTGGCTCAACCACAAACCCCAGAAAAGGAGGTGCACCTACCGGACTCTGGGGTCTCATTTTCATTACAATTTATGTATATCGACCCCACAGGTGTGTCACAATTTTTTTTAGCGTTCGGCTCTGAAAATAAAAAATAAAAAATTTCCAATAATCTGCAATTTTAGCTGAAAATGTTTAATTTTTACAAGGAATCCTGGAAAAAAAGCACCCCAAATTGTGTTACGCAATTTCTTCCAAGTTCGGCAATACCCTATATGTGGGTGTAAACTGCTGTTTGGGCACATAACAGGATGTGCATGCTGTCATGGTATTTTAGGAACCTGATATTTCATCGCTTGTATCCTAGATATGTTTGATAGTACTTTTGTCACTTTTCAGTTGTTTGTTCCCTGATGAACCCACTCTATCGGTGGTGGGGGAAACGCGTCGGGACAGGGAATATTGTTGTACTGTCTGTCTTGTTTGTGGTGACGGAATTTAGTTGGTACTTGCACACTGTAGTCGTATATATTGGTGTAGTGGTCTAGGTATTATTGTTAGGGTACTATAGGGTTTCTAGTAAGGTTCCTGGTGGGGTCGCCCTTTTGTCGGGGCGGGTTCCCCACGTATTAGGTAGCTTAGGTAGGGTTAATTTAGGGATTTTGTTAGTTTTTATCAGGATTTATTAAAAGTTATATTTTATATATCTATTTAGCCCAAAGGTATCGATATATTTTGTGGGGTTTTTTTTTGGTCTTTGGATTATTTACGGTACCGGGTAATACGTATCTAAGTGGCTTTCTCCGCCCGGATAATAATAGGAGTACTGTCGTTTTGTGGTATTTAATATTCTGTGCAGTTATCATTATTTGTTGGGAGATTCTTATATGGAATGGCCAGTCTGTTAGACTGTGATAAGTGGCTATCGGATGCTGAAAAGTGTCTTTTCTGAGAAGGAATTTTTCTTCTTTTAACCAGGATTCGCTATCATTACAGGGTTTGTTTAAAGAACTAAATATTAAGTATAAACTGTATATAAAGTCATGGTGGGAGCTGAAATCCTTGGAAAATTATCACAAGAATAAGATAGTACCAAAAGGCTTACGTATACCGTTTTTGCCGGCTCCAAGATCTAGAAACGAGGAGTTGATGAAAAAATGGGAAATTGAGGCAACTTCATCTTCTTTGCGTTTCATAAATTTATTGATCGAGGAGGAACGGGTGACCCTTGATAGATCTCTGAAGCAGCTAAAGGAATTAGCTGAAGTGATCATTAAACATAAAGGAGACCCTGACTTTCAAAAATTTGAATTAGAACAAAAGACAAATATTGATAAATTTTACGGCATTATTTGAAAGAACGCAAACACAAACAGTTTATTAAGGACCTGACTGAGTTCAGGGAGAATCGTGCATATTCTAACCTATACAGAAACCCTCGGGACTTTGAAACAGATTTATCATCATCCGACACCGAAACCTCCGAGAGTGATTCTCATAGGGGCAATAAAAGTTTTCAGAGATCCCCCTATCGCACTAGACACAGGGGCCCGTATCAATATTCTCAATGGATACCCAAGAAAAGACAAAAAGAGGAAACAACAGTGGAAAAAACAAACACTCCTATGGAGGCAAATTCAGATATTGGGGCTATGTCATCATTAAATCTCCCATCTACATCCACGGCAGAGGGGGACCCGACCCCTGCTCTTTTTTTTAGAAAGAATATTACAAACGAAGTAGATTCTGGCGAGAATAATAATCAAATTATTAATCTGTCTTCTAGAGTCCTTCAACTGACAAAATGGAAGTACTGAAAAAGGGACTGTCATTTGTACCTAATAGTTCCCTAAATGTATTCAATTGGGTGAAGGACATCCATCTCTTTGCCCGAAATTTAAAATGGAAAAAAATTTTCAAACTTAATCAAGACAGACAATGTTCTGAATGGGGCATTGATCCCTCCGAATTTCAAGATGTAGAACTACTGACAGAATTGTTGGAGGAGGGAGAAAGAGATAGGTCAAAAGGGCCCTTTTCAGATCTAAGACTTAGAAGTACTAAAATGCCACCTATTATAGATAACAGCATCGATACTTTCGTCAAAGTTGTATGTGACTCTATAGAAAAAACTACAAGACATTTAAGATGCATAAGAAACAAAAAAATGTATAATCTATCTAAAGGCCAATATTTGGCACTAAAAAAATCTCGAGCAGGATCGGTTCCATTGTTGTGAAGCCCTCAGGTTAAGGGCGGGAATACAGTCATCCTTAATGTGATGGTACTATCGAAATATGTGTCTTGAGATTTTAAATGATAGATCTGGTTATGAAGTTCTGTCAACTGATCCATCGATTCGATTTAGGGCAGAGTTGGAAACAATTCTTAAGGAAACTTTAACGTCTGAGCTAATTAGTAAACAAGAATTCATGTTCTTGTACGTCGGCCCCACGAGTTGCCACATTTTACGGACTACCCAAGGTCCATAAGGGCCTCGTGCCTTTAAGATGTCGGCCTATAGTGTCGGGAATCGATAACCTCACAAGAATATTAGCCTGTATGTAGATCGGATTTTGTCACTGCTGGTAACAGCACTTCCCTCTTTTGTTAGGGATACAACAGATCTACTTCTGAAATTGGATCAATTGGTGATTGACCCTGATATGTGGTTATGCAGTATAGACGTCGAGGCACTTTATAGTTCCATCCCACATGATAAGGGCATTGAGGCGGTTAGTTTCTTTTTAAACAGTAGAAGCATCTTCTTACAAGCACATAATTCATTTGTGACTAAATTGGTGTATTTCATCTTGACACTAACTTCTTTCTGTTTGGGCGGTCGGTGCTACCACCAGCTCAGGGGGACTGCTATGGGGAGCCCCTGCCCCCTCCCTCGTATTGGGTAATCTCTTCCTGGGCTGGTGGGAGCACACCAGGGTCTTTTCTGACGACCTCCAGGAAGCCCAAGAATATATCGCCTATTGGGGGCGGTATATAGATGACATCGTGATTCTGTGGATGGGCTCGGAGGAGGCTTTTCATCTATTTGTCCAGAAACTGAATATCAATGACATCGGACTCAGGTTCACATCAGTCATACATAAGACCGAATTGGTGTTTTTGGATGTCTTGATTTCTAAGGGCCCCGACAACCGCCTTATGACAACTCTATACCGTAAGCCATCATCAGGGAACAGTCTCTTACGTTGGGACAGTCATCATCCGCTCCCAAATTAGAAAGGTTTTACCAAAAGGAAAAGTTTATGCGCGTGCGCAGAAACTGTTCATCTAAGGCTATGTTTAAGAGGGAGGCAGAGAATTTAAGAACTAGATTTCTTGAGCGGGGTTTCCCACGACATATTCTTACCCGAAGATATCAATCAGCCTCTATATTGGACCGGTCTGCCCTATTACAAAAAACATAAACCTTATAAAAAATCACAAAGGACAAGGTTAGGATTATAGGGACATATGATGATGCCTCTAGCCAGATTAGAAAATATTATATCTAACTTCTGGCCCAAATTTTAGTACAAGATCCACATATAAAAGAATTGGTAGATACTTACCCCAGGGATCACATATAGGAGAGGCATGAATATTCGGGACTGATTGGTTCAGAAACCATTTTTCGACAACCCACACCTCCGGTCACTTGGCCCTTTCATCGAAGGTACATGGCACTTATAGGTGCGGAAGGTGTAAGGCCCCCTCCATATCAGTAAAAGAAGTCAGTGACGAAATTTGTTGACAGGCCCAAATCTTTAAAACATTTGGATATTTCTAATGTAAGACGAGGGGTGTTATTTACCAGGCCACCTGTCCGGTGCCCTAAGATGTATGGGGTAAAAACTATCCGGGAATTTAGGCGGCGGATTTTGGAGCATCTGGGGGATATTAGGAACGATCGTGACACCCCATTAGCGAGACATATGAACTCCAAACATAAGGATAACCCCCTATCTATTTCTTTTTCGGTTGTCGAAATTGTTCACCCTTCCCCTAGAAAAGGGGACTTTGAGAAGAAAATACTACAGAGGGAAGCGATCTGGATTTTCCATCTAAAAACGTTACAGCCGAATGGCATTAATGATTCTTTATCTTTTGCGCCATTCATTTAATCTCCCGCCATCTTTTTGGTACTTTACTGTACTGTTTATTCGTCTATTTAATTATTGGTATTATTTATATAGGTTTATCTTATTATTAGTGTTGAGCGATTTTTATCGCCAAAGTTGAAATCGGCAAGGTTTTTATGGTGATCGAAATTTCCAGATCATGCGATAATTAAGGTTAAAAATCTGTGCATAATCTATTAAGATCGCGCCTTTTTCGGCGCTTCCTGTAATTTTGGCAGCCAGCAAAATCAAATTTCAGAATAGAGCAGGGTGAGATGTGTGTGCGACGTCATGATGGGATGTGTATGGTTGCGATTGGCTGGAAAAAACACATGTCCTGTTTTACATAGAACAGCCGTTTCCTGTTTCAAGCCTCAGTGTCTCTCAGGTTCTCATAGGGATAGGCCTGCGTTCTTGCCTGTGGCCCAAACAGCCCTCAGCGAAAATTAGTCTTTTTTGCACAGAGAGAAACCCCTACTATTAGCTGTGATCCTTCCATTTAGTTAGATTAGGGATTTGAACATTTTATGTAGTTAGCTAGAGAATTTTTAAAGAAGAATCTACCACTGTAAATTCTCGGCCGGGTTCGGGAAGTGGGGGGGGCGCCCGGGGCCAAACACAGACAAGATCTATCTTTAAAGAACCACTGGATAAAGTTCACCAGGACTTAGTGTAAGACATTGTAGTGGAATATCTTTATTATTAACAGGTTTGCTATTCGAAATATTTCATGTGATATTGGGCAGCTGAACTTATATTGGATATAAACATTATTTCTAGTAAACTGCAGAGGTCTCTTTGTTAGCTGCAAAACTCCACCTTTTATATCAGTATACATTTCAGATAGGTGTTTCATATTTACCCATTACACCTGTGACTGTTGGATATATCCACCTTGCACTTAAATTTACAAAACAGCATTTTGTAGTCAGCACAGGTTGTTTGTTGCCTCAAAAATACCGTTGTATCGTACGAAAACATCACAGTTTTACGTGTTTTTTGGGACTGTTGCGCCACCAAGCACTGTTCCATTGGAACGGCTAGCATCTACGTAAATCTTTAAAACAGCAATCTATATTCACCACAGGTGAATTGGAAGGTGGCAAAAAATACAGTTTGTATTAATATCAAAAACATAACAGTTAGGTGTTTTTTGACTTTTGCGCACCCAGCACTGTTATTGACGCAGGCATCTACGTAAATCTTAATTAGAAACAGCAATTCTATATTTCATCCAAAGGTGAATTGAAAGGTGCAAAAAATACAAGTTTTTTATATTCAAAATAACAGATACGTAGTTAATTTGACTTTTGCGCACTCAGCACTGTTAATTGACGCTGCATCTACGTAATCTTAAACTCTGCATTCTATATTCACCACAGGTGCGATTGAAGGTGCAAAAAAAATACAGTTTATTATATCAAAAAAAAAACTGTTCACGTGTTTTTTGACTTTTGCGCACCCAGCAGCTGTTCTTTGACGCAGCATCTACGTAAATCTTTTAAACAGCAATTTTATTTCACCCAGGTGAATTGAATGGTGCAAAAAATAACAGGTTTTATTATATCAAAAACATAAACAGTTTCGTGTTTTTTGACTATTGCGCACCCAGGCCACTGTTCATTGTTGAAAGCATCTAACGTAAATCTTAACAACAGCAATTCTTATTCACCACAGGTTGGAATTGAAGGTGCAAAAAATTACCGTTTATTATAATCACAAATAACAGTTACGTGTTTTTTGGAATTTTGCGCATCCCAGCACTGTTTCATTGACGCAGCATCTATAACGGTAAATCTTAAACAGCACATTTCGTATCCTTACCTCCCCCCCCACCCCCCACCCACCCCCCCCCGTGAATTTTGAAAGGTGCAAATATTACAGTTTTTTTATATCAAAAACATTAACAGTTACGTGTTTTTTGATTTTGCGAACCCGCACTGTTCACTTGGACGCGGAGATCTACGTAAATCTTAAAATAGCAATTTATATCACCACAGGTGAATTGAAAGGGGCAAAAATTACAGTTTATTATATCAAAAACATAATAAACAGTTACGTTGTTTTTTGACTTTTGCGCACCCAGCACTGTTCAATTGACGCAGTATCTACGTAAATCTTAAGAACAGGCAATTCTATATTCACCAAACGGTGAATTGAAGGTAGTCACAAAAAATACAGTTTATTATATCAAAACATAACAGTTTACGTGTTTTTTGACTTTTGCGCACCAAGCACTGTTCATTGACGCAAGCACTACGTAAATCTTATAACAGGCAATTCTATATTCACCACAGGTGAATTGAAAGGTGACAAAAAAAATTTACAGTTTATTATATCAAAAACATAATCAGTTACGTGTTTTTTGACTTTTGCGAACCCAGCCAATGTTCATTGACGCAGCATCTACGGGTAAATCTTAAAACAGCATTCATATATTCACCACAGGGGAATTGAAAGGTGCAAAAAATAAAAGTTTATTATATCAAAACATAAACAGTTACGTGTTTTTGTGACTTTTGCGCACCCAGCACTGGGTTAAGTGAACGCAAGGCATCTACGTATATCTTAAACAGCAATTTATATTCACCACGGTGATTTGAAAGGGTGCAAAAAATACCGTTTATTTATCAACATAACAGTTACGGTTTCCTTACTTTTGCGCACCCAGCACTGTTCATTCGACGCTTAGCACAGCATCTACCGTAAATCTTAAAACAGCCAATTTCTATATTCACCACAGGTGAATTGAAAAGGTGCAAAAAAATACCGTTTATGTATATCAAAACATAAATGTTACGTGTTTTTTTGTCTTTTGCGCACCCAGCACTGTTCATTTGACGCAGGCATCTACGCGATAAATCTTAAAACAGCCAATTCTATATTCACACAGGTGGAATTGAAAGGTGCAAAAAAATACAGTTTATTTATCAAAACATAAACAGTTACGTGTTTTTTGACTTTGCGCTCCAGCCTGTTCATTGACGGCAGCATCTCGTTTAAATCTCTTAAAACAGCAATTCTATAATTCACACAGGTGAATGAAAAGGTGCAAAAAATAACCGTTTATTATACCAAAGATAAAAATACGTGTTTATTGGGACTTTTTGCCCCAGTCCTGATTTGTTGTTAGACAAACTTGACAGTTAAAATATGAATACAGCAATTTTTGTTTTGATTAGAGGAGGGATTTGGAGAATAGCTGTGATTTGCCGTTCATTGTTAATAAGAGGGACTTTCCAAAAACTATTCCATGCCTTCTCAAATTTCTATTTTCTGAACATGGAGGGCTGAAATGCAGGTGGTTAAGCGAGCATAGAGGGGGTTAGCTAATGGAGTAGAGGTACGAGAGAAGGTGCTCCTTCAGTGCTGGCGACAACACGCATGCACAGCGGCGATCGTCAAGTTGAGGACCGTCAGGCCTGTCATCGCTGGGTCAGGGCCTGTGAATCTAAGTAACGAGACATCGTCCATCTGTCCTTCGTGTTAATGCAACCTGCATCTAGCAGTACTTAACCTCTCGTCTCGCAGAAGTCACAGGCCCCACAAATGTCAGTCATCCAGCAGATCATCAGCATCCGTTCAAATTGAAAAGCAGTCCCAAATGTCTACTCGTGTACCAACACTGTGGATAAAATAGTCCATTGTCTGGAAGACTTCTTTGATGACCAAAATGCGGTGGGGGTCAGGAAGTGCATGTTTATAAAGATCAAGAGGATGATTTTGTCTTGCTCTGACGCCCCAGTTCTGATGCCATTCAGAGGAGGTGATCAGGAAGCCGGTAAATCGACAAAAATCAGGCGCGGTCGGCAACGCCTTGCAGTGCACCTTGCTTTGTAAGCCCGCAGCTTCTGGATGAAGAAAGTCAGGACGACCAAGTCAACCTGTGTTGGGGGGTTGATGATGATGATGACGGACATTGCGTATTCCAGACTGGTCTTTTTCCCGCAGAATTTTGCTTGCGAGCGCTTCATCAGTGGACGAGGAGGAAGACGAAGGGGTAGTGTCCAATACGGGTCCCGCCACAAAAAGGGAATTGAGGGCGGCTCGCAGGGAGTTCCGCTGATTGATTCCGCCAAGCCACAGGGGGTCAGCGCCAACCGCCGCTCCTCGGCTTATTCGCCGTCAAAAGGTCAAGGGACCTCTCAAGCATGGGCCTTTTTGAGCAAGCCTATGATTCACCACAGCGAATGTCATAATGCCGCCTTTGCCCGTAAACGCATATGTAGAGGCAAGAAAGAACCTTAAGTGGTTTAACCACACCAAATGTCTATTCACATGCAGCGAATCGCATGAGTTGGAAATGGAGGGAACACTTGCCAAAAAAGGCCAGGACCGACGCCGAGCCTCCAACCACTGTCACACCCTGTCTCGCATCCTCCTCCTTCCTGCCACCACCAAGCGTTCCCTCAAGCTGCCCTTGTCTCTCAGAGTCGATGTTCAGGATTAGCCTCCGCTTCAGCACCTCCACCGTCGCCGTAGTAGTACCACCAGCACCACCAGAGACCCATCCTACACCTTCTCCTTCCGCAGTTTGATGACCTGCAAGCCGCTACAGCGAACAGTCTAGCAGCCAGCCTTCTGTCTTCCAGGTCTTGGGAGGCAGAAGAAACACTTTAACCCAAACCTATCCCAAAGCGAAATGCCTTGAATGTCGGCATTGCCAGGCTTTTGGCTTTGGAAAATGTTTGCCTTTCGTCCTTTTCTGGAGGACACGATGGGTTCCGCCACGTCATGGGCACTCGCTTGCACCCCAATACCAGATTGCGAGCAGTGCATTTCTTGCCGATGAAAAGCGTCCCTGACCTGGCCAGCAATCGTGTCATCTAAAATTCAAGCGGCGTTGTCTGCATCTGGTCCGGAAAAGTCCATCTCACCACCGACAATGGGATAGTAAGCACGGACAAGCCGTATATCTCTGTGACAGTCACTGGGTGAGCTGGGTGGATTCTCTCGGGGGTGACGGTGAGCTCTCAGGTCTCGTGCGCACGCTCTTCAAAACGCAGGGATGGTGCAGGGCTCTTTCCCCCAAGGTCCTCTGGGGGCTTTACGTGCCCAGAGACACCAGGCCGTGTAGGAAAATTTATATAGCCTTGGAGGACCGTCACACAAAGGTCAGGGTTGGACGGCTATAAGCAACGAGATCCGAGGCGCTGGCTGGGTGACAAGAAACTTGTGCCAGGCAAGGTGGGTGTTGCGATACGGGCGAAATGCTGGCCCGCCCTTAAGTATGGTAGGCTGGAGCCACATCCTGCCTGGCAACATGTCATTGAACCTTGTCGGTCCAGAAATTTCTAAAGAGCTACCCGGGTATGGACTGCCTGCCTGAAGAAGGCGCGAGGTCTGAGTTCGCACTTCCGCCGTTCGCACCCTGCTTCGTCCCGCCTGGCCCTGCGTTGCAGCGTCCAGCTCGGCTCCTCCCCGTCATCCGTCTATGTTTTCGTGGCAACACGCCTGGAATTCAACCCTCCACATGCTCCAGCGATTGTGGCAGTCAGCGCAATTGCCATTACGCAGTACGAGAAGTGACACATGGCCTGACAAGCAGCGGAGTACGGGAAGCTCGGGGTGTTGAACCAACGAGAGTGGAGCTGGTGAAAGAGCTCTGCACACCTCCTTGCCAGTTTTGAAGGAAGCACCAAAATGGGTCAGTGCGGACAAAGCCCTTGTCACGCATGAGCTTTGTGGTTGAATCTTAGTTTGGAAACGACTCACGGTTGTTGGACTACCTCTGAAAACAAACAGGTCCACGACCAGCGACGGAGGCAGGAGACGGACACAGATGCGGACACACGGAGCCTTTCTCTCCGTCAAATCCACGCAAGGCCCGACTGTTTCACAATTCATCGGTCTTCATTAGGACAGTGGTTCGGGGCCAGAGCTAGTGCAAGGTGGCGCAATCAGCTCTCAGGGTGCATCATCTAAGGCAAGTCAGGGGCTGTGTTGGAAGCGGTGCGGAGGGGCAGCGGAGGGAGGAGGAGGAGGAGGTATTCCTAGACACCGACTGTTCCGACGTCCATGCCTTGAATGAAGGTTGGCGCGAATTAGTGGGGCGGAGGAGTAGGAGTTGAGGAATGATCTGTTTTATATGTGCCCCTTCGATCCAGACGGTTGGTGAAATAAAGGCTCCATCTCTCACATGAGTGATTGGCATGCTCCCAATTTCCTCCAACATTGATCCTCGCATTAAGGCCACAAATGATGAACAACACGTTACGGGTGGCACCCTCCTGGATACAGGTACAAAAACATAAATCAGCACTTTCCTTCCATCCACCCAAATAGAGAGGTAAATGCAGGAAATGGAGACCTTGGCTGATTGATCAACTGGAGACATCTGTTGCGGTCTGCTTCACGTCCCCAAATGTCACGGTGGAACAACATCAGCGACGTGAGCAGTAGAGTAGCAGTGCCAAGTAGGCGTAGCCGGGCCAGCAGCAGGCAAGGTGGCAGAAGCCTAATGGTTGACCTCTGGCAATCGTGGTTTTACCACCTCACCAATGCATGCAATGCCACGGCACACATCCAACACACAGAGATAGGCTTAAGATATGGTTGCACGACTATCTGGGTTCAACAACATGTTTTTGCATGTGTTCCGGGACCCAACTAAGACTTCTGGGTATCCAAAATGGACGGTAATGGCCGACTGGCTCGTCACGCCATAGAGGTTGTTGTCCTGCCCAGGCAGCCAGCTCATATTGAGCGGACACTTCAGCACGCTGGAGAGAGTCATTACAAACAAACGCATCCGGCTTTCCACAGTTAATGTGGAGCGTTTGACTTGCATAGATGGAATCAGGCATGGGATTCTTGATGATGTTGTGGCCCCAATTGCGAGGTCACCACGAATTAGTTGCCAGTCTACTTCAACATTCCTTTTCAAACAGAAATGGTCCTCTTGAAAACTTTTTTTTTAATATGTTCATTTCTTACTGCAATTTTTATTATCTTTTCCCAACAGTTATTTTGCTGGTTTTGCTGTCGTGAGGGAGACTGTAAAAGTCAGCATAGGTTTCATGACAAATCCGTTTATTCCATTTACTCACTTTTATCTTAAGAAGTTTTTAGCATTGTTCAATGGTTTTTTGAGGTCATGTGCTGTGAGGAGATACAGCATTAACTCATGGTCCTTTGGAAACAGTTATGTAGACTTCTAAGTGGCGGCATTTCTCCCTCACAATTTTTTAACAAGGGCTGGACGAAAGATGTCATATTATAATTTTTTTGGGGTCTGTTGCTGTTGTGATACAGCTATATTTATGGTCCTTTGGAACAGAAATGTGGCTTATAAGTGGTCTTTCTCCCTCACAATTTTTAATAGTGCTGAGAAGTCATATTTATAATTTTTTAGGGGGTCATGTGCTGTGGAGATACAGCAATAATAATGGTCCTTTTAACAGAAATGTGGCTTATAAGTGGCCATTTCTCCTCACAATTTTTAACAGTGGTGAGAGAAGTCATTTTATAATTTTTTGGGTCATGCTGCTTTTGAAATGCAGCAATACTAACAGGTCCTATTATAAAAAAAAATGTGGGTTTCTAAACACGGACATTTGTTACTTCACAATTGTCCTAATGTGGCTCAAGGGTCCATGCTTTGAATTTTTGGGGGCATTTTGCTGTGACATGCAGGCTATACTACAGGTCACTATTCTAAAAAATGTTGGTTGTTTCTAACAGACATTTGTTCTTCACAATTGTCCAAGCGGTTTGGGGGCAAGGGTTTATGGTGCTTGTCAGAAAAAAGGAAAGGGTTTGGACACTGTTTAAAAGGGCACAAATTTTAAAATGACTTGTTTTTTGCAAAACTTTAACATAGCTATCAATCCCTCAATAGAGACAACCCAAAAAAAACAATGAAAAAAAAGGAAAAAACAAAGAATGGTGGGGGTTCCAAAACCATTTTAAAAATTTTTTTTTCCCAGAATTTAAAATACCAAAAAAACTTGCAAGTTTCAAAATAGCTGTTTTAAAAAAAAAACCCTGAAATTTGGGACGGGGAGGTCAGGAAAAAAATTGAAACCGGAAAGTAAAGGGTTTATTTAAGGAAATGGGGTTGGTGAGGGGACAGAGAACAAATACGAGACCATTTTCCCCCACACTTGGTAAAATGAGAAAAAGAAAAACCAAAATAAAGGGCCCCCCGGGGGTAACAGGAGCGTTAAAACCCCCATAAATTTTCCCAATTTAAGCTCAAAATTTGGTTTCCCCACTTTGTACCCAGGGGGGAACGCTAACCCAGGAAAATTTTCTGTGGTTTCAGAGGGAAAAAGGGTGGAGTTTTTCACACTTCCCGCTTTTTCCCCACCGATTTAGAAAGACAGTTTTCGTTGCTTCGTCATCAGGGCATTTTAACCTGCGTGTTAATAGATGACGGACGCCAGCCTGGCCTTTCACCGCACACACTGTAACTCCGGCCCAGGGTAATACTGTGGCACAGGACAGTTCTAGTCAATGTTCATTTTCAACAAAAATTTGGTGGTTGAAAGACTCCTTTTTCCCGGCACTTTTTAAATGTGGGGGTCATGCAGGTTTGGGGCTCATGCCTGCTTCTAGGACAGGGATATTCAATGTCCAGTTTCAAGTAACATGATGGTTCAAATCATACGGGCCTTCTGGCATTTTTTAAATTTGTGGGTGATGATGCAGGTTTAAGGGTCAGGCTGTGGTACAAGACAGGGAATAGTAAATGGTCTGTGACTTTTTTTCTTTTGGCTTTTATAGCCTAAGTGTTGTGCCTAAGATGTAGCATGTATCCATTTGACTGTTGTGGATGTTAATTTCAGCTTCTCCAGCCTTGTTTGGGTGTAATAATGAAGGTGTTGTTGCTCTCCCATAGACTTTAATGGTCATCGCGCATAATCGATGCCATATCGAAAAAACCTTATCGATAGCGGCCGACTATCGACAAATCGATCGATCTCGATAGCCAACGAAAATCGCTCAAAAACTACTTATTATCATTTTTAAGTATTTTGTTGCTTTACCAATTACCAGCATCTTGCTGCCTCTCTGGAAATGGCAACATGCATTTAAAAAATGCTTTATTGATTTGCATTGGTGTGGACCAGAGGTTTTGTATACATTTAACCGGCTAAATAATTGTTCATAATAAATGGGCCTTTTTAGTGTTCCCCTGCTGCGCTATGGGTGTCTAGTAATGACTTTATTTTTTGTTTTTGTTTTTGTTGTTGTTTTTGTTTATTCTGTGTTTTTTTTTGTGATGTTCCCCCCTAAGTATATATGCTAATATCTGTCTATACATGATGCCTGCACGCCTTTTTGGTGGGGGGTAAAAAACTGTTGTACATCGTTGTTCTTTGTTTTTTGTCCGTCTTATGTATGCGCCGTCTAGCCCTGATACTGTATTCTGTCTGACTTGGTTTCCTTTCTGCGATTGCGCCTTTGGTATCCACGGACGCGGGCACGGTTGTTGCCTCGACGTTCTTCCACTGCGCGTGCGCAGAGTTCCCTCCCGGGCGGATGTGCGTCATCTCCCCTTCCGGCTTGGCTGCGGGGCTCTCTTCCTGTATTCACCTGGCGTGTTGTTCCGGTGCCGGGACATAATGTATTTAAATCATTATTTTTTCCCTAGTGCAGCGTTCGGAACCATCTATCCGGCCCAGCATGCCACATGGTCATCTTGGCTCCCTCTGATTTTGAGAAGCGCCTTATCCTTGGCGCTCATTAGTGTATCCAAAGGGACGTGAGTTTATCTACACCATTGTATATCTTTCATGCATGCTGTCATGGTATTTTAGGAACCTGATATTTCATCGCTTGTATCCTAGATATGTTTGATAGTACTTTTGTCACTTTTCAGTTGTTTGTTCCCCTGATAAACCCCACTTACGGTGGGGGGGAAAAAAGCGTGGGGAACGGGGGAATTTTGTTTTACTGTTGTTTTGTTTGTGGTGAGGGAAATTTTAGTTGGTACTTGCAAAATGTAGGGTATATATTGGGGTGTGGGTGGCCCAAAGGTATTATTGTTGGGGGAAAACTTTTGGGTTTATCAAAGAAAAAGGTTCCTGGTGGGGTCGCCTTTTGTCGGGGGGGGGTTTCCCCCCCGTATTGGGTAGTTAAAGGTAGGGCTAATTTAGGGTTTTTGGGTTTATTTTTTAATCGGGATTTTTTAAAAAGCTATATTTTTTATATCTTTTTAGCCCCAAAGGTTTATCGATATTTTTTGGGGGGTTTTTTTTTTGGTCTTTGATTTTTTAATTTCCCGGTTACCGGGAAATACGTATCTAAGGGGCCCTTTTCCGCCCCGGGAAATAATAGGAGAAACTGTCGTTTTGTGGTTTTTTAATATTCTGTGCAGTTATAAAATTATTTTTTTGGGGAGATTCTTATATGGAAGGGCCCCGTCTGTTAGACTGTGAAAAAGTGGCTATGGGATGCGAAAGCGTTTTTTCGGGAAAAGGGAAATTTTTTCTTTTTTTAAACGGGATTCCGCTTCATTACAGGGTTTGTTTAAAGGGAACAAAATTTTTAAGTAAAAAAAACTTTTATAAAAATTTCTTTGGGGGAGAGCAAAAAACCTTTGGGAAAAAATTTTCACAAGAATAAAAATAGTCCCAAAAAGGCACGTATACCTTTTTTTGCCGGCCCCAAGATCTAAAAACGGGATTTGGGGATTGGAAAAAATTTGGGAAATTGAGGCAATTTCCCATCCTTTCCCTTTTTCAAAAATTTATTGATCGAGGAGGAACGGGTGCCCCTTGATAGATTCTGAAGCAGAAAAAAAAATTTTTAGCTGAAGTGATCTTTTAAACAAAAAAGGAAAGCCCCTGCCCTTTAAAAAATTTTGAACTAAAACCAAAAGACAAATATTGTTTAAATTTAGGGGATTTTTGAAAGAACGAAAAACACAAACGTTTTTTAAAGGGCCTTGACTGAGGTTCAGGGAAAATGGGGTGCAAAATTCTGCCTTTTACAAAAACCCTCGGGACTTTAAAAACAGATTTATATAATGACAAAAAAACCTCGAAAAGTATTTCGTGGGGGCAAAAAAGGGTTTTCAGAGCCCCCCTATCGCCCCTAGACACGGGGGGCCCCGTATCAATATTTAAATGGTTTCCCCAAAAAAAGGACAAAAAAGGGGAAAACAACAGTGGAAAAACAAACACTCCTATGGAGGCAAATTCAGATATTGGGGCTATGTCATCATTAAATCTCCCATCAAATTAACAGGCAGGGGTTGACCCAGGGACCCCCTGCCCTTTTTTAGAAAAAATTTTATTACAAACAAAGTAGTTTTCTGGGAGTTTTAATAATCAAATTTTTTTAACCTGTTTTAGAGCCCTTTACAACTGACGAAATGGACGTTTTGAAAAGGGGGACTGTCTTTGTCCCAAATTAGTTCCCTAAATTTTATTAAATTTGGGGTGAAAGGACATCCATCTCTTTCCCCGGGAAATTTTAAAAAAGGGAAAAAAAAAATTTTAAAAACCTTAAATTCAAGACAGACAATGTTCTGAATGGGGCACCCGCCCCCTTTTCCGAATTTCAAGTGTAGAACTACTGCAGAATTGTTGGAGGAGGGGGAAAGAGAAGGCCCAAAAGGGCCCCTTTTTCAGATCAAAGACTTAGAAGTACAAAAATGCCCCCCCTTTTTATGGGTTAAAACACAATTTTTTTTGATACTTTCGTAAAAAGTTGTATGTAAACCCCCCCTATAAAAAAAACTACAAGACAGTAAGTTTGAAAGAAACAAAAATGTATAATCTATTAAAGGCCAATATTTGGCCCCCTAAAAATCTCGAGCAGGTCGGTCCATTGTTGTGAAGCCCTCAGATAAGGGGGGGGAAATTTAAAAGTCATCCTTAATTTTTGTTGACTATCAAAAATTATGTTTTCTTGAGATTTTAAAGGGATAGATCGGGTTTGAAGTTTTTGTCAACTGACCCATCGTTTCCCGTTTTTGGGCGGGGTTTTGGAAACAATTTTTTAAAGGAAGTTTTAAAAGTTTGAGCAAATTTTAGTAAACAAAAATTTTTTTTCCCTTGCTACCGTCGGGCCCCACGAGTTTGCCAAAATTTTACGGATCCCCCAAGGCCCCCCAAAAGGGGTTTGTCCCTTTAAAGATGTCGGGTATAGGGTGGGGAATCGAAAACCTCACACAGAATATTACCCTTTGTATGTAGATCGGTTTTTTGTCCCCCGTGGTAACAGAAATTTCCCTTTTTATTTTTTTTTTAGGGGATACAAAAAAGATTACTTTAAAATTGGGGATAAATTTTGGTGTTTGGACCCTGATAGTGGTTATGCAGTATAGCGTCGAGGCACTTTATATTTCCATCCCAATGTTTAAGGGAAATTGGGGGCGGTTAGTTTTTTTTTTAAACGTAGAAGCTTCTTTTTAAAATGCACTTTAATTATTTGGATTTAAATTGGTGTTTTTTCATCTTGACACATAACTTCTTTCTTTTTGGGACCCCGGTGTACCCCCAAGCTCGGGGGGAATGATATGGGGGCCCTGGCCCCCTCGAAATGCAAATCTTTCCCTGGGTGGGGGGGAGCACCCCGGGTCTTTTCTGACGAATCCAGGAACCCCAAGAATATTTTCGTCTTTTGGGGGGGTGGTATATAGTGACATCGTGATTTCGTGGCCCGGGCTCGGAGGGGGCTTTTCATCTATTTGTCCAGAAACTTAATTTCAATGACATGGGAAATCAGGTTCAATCAGTCTTTACATAAGACCAATTTGGTGTTTTTGGATGTCTTGTTTTTTAAAGGGCCCCGGGACAAACCCCTTAGGGGGCCCAACTCTAAAAACCGTAACCCCATAATCGGGGAAACCCAGTCTTTACGTTGGGACAGTCTTCATCCCCCCACTTAGAAAAGGTATCCCAAAAGGACAGTTTATGCCCCCCCCTTGGCCAAAAACTTTTTCATCTAAGGCTATGTTTAAGGGGGAGGCAGGGGAATTTAAAAAATAGTTTTCTTGAGCGGGTTTCCCCACGCAAAATTCTTACAGAGCATATCAAACCACTCTATATTTTGGTCCGGTTTTTGCCCTATTACAAAAACTAAACCCTTTTTAAAATCACAAAGGACAAGGTTAGGATTTTAGGGACATATGATGATGCCTTAGCCGATTAGAAATTTTTATCTAACTTCTGGCCCAAATTTTTGGGAAAAAATTTTCCCCATATAAAAGAATTGGTAGGGTTCTTTCCCCAGCTCTCATATAGGGGGAGGCAAGAATATTCGGGCCCCCAAATTTGGGTTTAGAGCCATTTTTCGGGAAAACCTTTCCCCTTTCCCGGGCACTTGGCTTACATCGAAAGGTTTCAGGGGGACCTTTTTGGTGCGGAAGGTGTTAAAAGGCCCGGGCCCCCCCCATATCAGTAACGAAAAATCAGTGACGAATTTGTTGGGCCGGCCCCCAAATCTTTAAAACATTTTTGGGAAAGCAACCGTAAAAACGAGGGGGGTTATTTACCCGGGGCCCCCTGTCCGTGCCCAAAAAGTTTTATGTGGGTTTTTTAAAAAATATCCCCCGGGAAATTTTGGGGCGGATTTTGGAGCTCTGGGGGGGTATTAGGAACGGGTCGTTTACACCCCTTTTTGCGAAAACATTTGAAATCCAAACTTTAAAGGGTAAAAACCCCCATTATTTCTTTTTCGGTTTTTGAAAAATGGGTTTAAACCTTTACCTTGAAAAAAAAAGGGGGCTTTGAGAAGAAAATACTCCGAGGGAAAAGGAAACTGGTTTTCCGTCTAAAAAAATTTTCAAACCCGAATGGCATTAATGAAATTTTTTATCTTTTTTCCCCCCATTTTATTTAATCTTTCCCCCTTTTTTTTGGTTTTACTGGGATGTTTTTTCGTCTATTTTTTTATTGGTATCATTTTTATTGGTTTATCTTTTTATTTATTCTAAGTATTTTAGTTGGTTTTTCCATTCCCCGCATCTTGTGCCTCTGGGAAAAGGCAACATGCAAATTTTAATTTAAAGTTAATTTTTTTTTGCAAATTTGGGGTGGACAGAGGTTTTTTTTTATACAGTAACCGGGTTTTTATACATAATTTAAAGGGGCCTTTTTTAGTGTTCCCCCGCTGCCTATGGGTGGGCTAAATAAGACTTTATTTTGTTTTTTGTTTTTTGTTGTTTTTTTTTGTCATTTGGGTTTGATATGTTTTTGTTCCCCCCTAAGTATTTTTTGTAATATCTGTCTTACTTTATGCCTGCACGCCTTTTTGGTGGGGGGTTTTTAAAAAATGTTGGGACTTTTTTGTTCTTTTTTTTTTTGTTTCCCCCCCTTTGTATGCGCCCCCTTTTAGCCCTGATACTGTATTCTGTCTGACTTGGTTTCCTTTCGGCCGGGTTTTCGCCTTTGGTATTTCCCCGGACGGGGATGCCGGGTTTTTGCCTCGAGGGTTTCTTCCCCCGCCTTTGTGCGCAGGTTTCCCCCCCCGGGGGGGGGGATGTGCGTCATCTCCCCCTTTTGGCTTGGCTGCGGGGGTTTTCCTGTATTAACCCCCGGGGTTTTTTCCGGTGGGCCGGGGGCCAAAAATGTATTTAAATCATTTTTTTTTTCCCCAGTGCATGTTGGAACCTTTTATACGGCCCAAACTTGGGCCCCAAAATTTGGGATCTTTTGGGCCCCCCCTTTATTTTTGAAACGGGCCCTTTTCTTGGCGCTCATTAGTGTATCTAAAGGGACGTGAGTTTATCTACACCATTGTCTATCTACACCATTGTATATCTTTCATGCATGCTGTCATGGTATTTTAGGAACCTGATATTTCATCGCTTGTATCCTAGATATGTTTGATAGTACTTTTGTCACTTTTCAGTTGTTTGTTCCCTGATGAACCCACTCTATCGGTGGTGGGGGAAACGCGTCGGGACAGGGAATATTGTTGTACTGTCTGTTTTGTTTGTGGTGACGGAATTTAGTTGGTACTTGCACACTGTAGTCGTATATATTGGTGTAGTGGTCTAGGTATTATTGTTAGGGTACTATAGGGTTTCTAGTAAGGTTCCTGGTGGGGTCGCCCTTTTGTCGGGGCGGGTTCCCCACGTATTAGGTAGCTTAGGTAGGGCTTATTTAGGGATTTTGTTAGTTTTTATCAGGATTTATTAAAAGCTATATTTTATATATGTATTTAGCCCGAAGGTATCGATATATTTTGTGTTTTTTTTGGTCTTTGGATTATTTACGGTACCGGGTAATACGTATCTAAGTGGCTTTCTCCGCCCGGATAATAATAGGAGTACTGTCGTTTTGTGGTACTTAGAAATATAGCAGTAATTTTTCACATTTTCAAGAAAATTAGCAAAATAGATTTTTTTAGGGACCAGTCCAGTTCTGACGTGGCTTTGAGGGGTCTGCATGTTAGATAACCGAATAAATGACTCCATCTAAGAAACTACACCCCTTAAAGTATTTAAAAAAGCATTTAAGAAGTTTGTTGACCCTTTAGATATTTCGCAGAAATTAAAGCAAAGTGGAAGTGAAATTTCAAAATTTCACTTTTTTTTTGCAGATTTTCAATTTTTATTTATTATTCACTGGAGCACAGTAGATGTGACCATGGAAATGCAGCTTAATATTGATTCCTCAGATTCTGATGTTTTCAGAGATATCCCATATGTGACCCTAGTGCGCTATTTGGCTCAACCACAAACCCCAGAAAAGGAGGTGCACCTACCGGACTCTGGGGTCTCATTTTCATTACAATTTATGTATATCGACCCCACAGGTGTGTCACAATTTTTTTTAGCGTTCGGCTCAGAAAATAAAAAATAAAACATTTCCAATAATCTTCAATTTTAGCTGAAAATGTTTAATTTTTACAAGGAATCCTGGAAAAAAAGCACCCCAAATTGTGTTACGCAATTTCTTCCAAGTTCGGCAATACCCTATATGTGTGTGTAAACTGCCGTTTGGGCGCAGAACAGGATGTACAAGGAAGGGAGTGTTATTTGGCTTTTGGAGCACAGATTTTGGTGGGTCCATGTCACATCTGCAAAGCCCCCAAAGTATTAGAACAGGTGAAACCTTCCAGAAGTTGCCCCATTTTGGATTCAGCACCCTTTAGGGATCTCCTCTAGGGGTGTATTTTGCATTTTGGGAGCACAATTGTTCCGTAGTTTTTCTTAGCATTGGGCCATGAAAATGAGGGGAAAAAAACGCTTTTCCGTCATTGTTTTTGGGCTCCATTTTTACAGTATTCGCCATACAGGATAAATGACGGGATAACTTTAATATGGGGGTCGGTACAATTACAATGATATAAATTTTATATAGTTTTTTTTTATTTTATTACTTTTACACAATAGAAGTGAGTTTATAAAAAGTTGCGTTTTTATGATTGCGGGCTTGTTTATTGAGAGATGAGTTGATGTTTTTATTGGTACCATTACGGGAGGTATATGATGCTTTTATCACTTTTTATTAAGGTTTTTGTGAGGCATTTTGAACAAAATACACCAATCCTGGTAGGGTTTTTTATTTTTATTTTTTACAACGGTCACTGTGCGGTATAAATGACATGCTAGTTTTACTCAGCAGGTCAATACGATTACAGTGGTACCAAATTTGTATATTTTTTTAATGTTTTACTGCTTTTACACAATAAAAACACTTTTATTCGAAAAGGAAAACACGTTTTTGCATCGCCACAGTCTGAGAGCCATAACTTTTTTATTTTTCTGTTCATGGAGTTGTATTGGGGCTTGTTTTTTGCGGGATGAGTTGTTGTTTTTATTGGTATCATTTTTGGGGGGACAAAACTTTATGATTGCTTTTAAATTCGCTTTTTTGGAAGGCAAGGTGAAGAAAATACTGCAATCCTAGCAGTGTTTTTTTGTTTTTATTTTTAATAGCGCTCCCCATGCAATATCCGTGACATGTTAGTTTTACTCTGTGGGTTGAGATGATTATGGTGATACCCAATTTATATGGTTTTTTATATGGAAGCACATTTTTTTTTTTTTAAAGTGTTTTTATTATGTAAAACAATATGCATCGCTATCTTCTGACAGCCATAACTTTTTAATTTTTCCGTATACAGAGCTGTGTAAAGATTTTTTTTTTTTTTGCGGTATGAACTGATGTTTTAATTGCCACCACTTTGATGTTGATATGAGCTTTTGATGACTTTTTACTCCATTTGCTGCGGGATGAACAGAAATCACAATTCTGTGACTGTTTTTTGGTGTTTTTTTTTACGGCGTTCACCGTACGGGTTAATTAACATGACAGATTTATAGGGTGGGTCGTTACGCACGTGGCAATACTAAATATGGGTACTTTATTAATTTTTTATCTTTTTTGGGGCGATTGGGGAAAAGGGCAGCGTACGTGTTTTTATTTTATTTTTTGTGTTTTACTTTTTTACACTTTTTTTTTACTTTTTCACACTTTTTACACTTTTCCCCAAAGGGGAATTGCATGAAAGTCGTCAGATCGTTCATATAATAGGAGATCAGCACACAGCTTATAGCTGTATACTGGTCTCCATGGCAACTGTGTCACACTGCCCACAATGCATTGTGGGCATCGTGACGTCACCAGACAACCCGGATGCTGTCATTTAGCATCCGGGCTGTCTGGTAGGAGATCAATAGCGGTGCTGAGCGCCGTTACTGCGCCGGGATCGCGGGCAGCAGGAGTGAGCTCCTGCTGCCTGCAGCTGCGATGTCGCAACCACGATGTCGCGACATCGAGGGGTTAATCCCCCGCGGCCGGAGCTCACTCCGGCCGTGGGGGATGCGGCATGATGCCAGCGGTTATATACCGCTGGTTCCATGCCGCGATCTTGTGCGCTCCGCTTGTGAGCGCGCAAGATCGCCATGACGTACCCATACGTCAATTTGCAGGAACCTCTACCAGACCTTGACGTATGGGTATGTCAAATGTCGGTAAGTGGTTAAAGGCTAACTAATTAAGTTTCCGCCCACAACACCTGTGTATTGAAACATAGATATAGACTAAAGATACATACAAACAGATATATGCATTTCTGCATAGTGCACATATTGAGATAGAAATATAACATCATATTGTGCATCTATTGATAGTGCAAAATGAGATCATGTTTAGAATTCATTCCGTATGGTAACCTGGTTTACTGCAGAAATTAAAAGAAAGAATCAGACGACATATATCTGACAGTTCACATATAGACACATGCAATGCATCTGCGGTATCCCGGCATTGTGCGATACATCATGGTGGTAAAACAGATAGCCTTATAGTGCAGGGCATTGAAAGAGTATCATCGCCACCTAGAGGAGGAGATCACAGAAGGAAACTCCTTAATAGACTGGATCTTCACTCTCAAAACCAGGTTACCATACGGAATGAATTCTAAACATGATCTCATTATCAATAGATACACAATATGATGTTATATTTCTATCTCAATATGTGCACTATGCAGAAATGCATATATCTCTTTGTATGTATCTTTAGTCTATATCTATGTTTCAATGCACAGGTGTTGTGGGCAGAAACTTAATTAGTTAGCCTTTAAATAGAGTGTGCATTGCGTTTATGGCCTGAAACGCGTAAGAATACGCATAGATTTTACAATTTTTACCTGATGTCCTGAATAAATGCTGCTTTTACTACATGTTTCGCTGGACGAGTAAATATCTTTGTCTTACTATAATAGTGCCTCCTATGTACAAGAATATAACTACTCTAGTACTGTCCCCTATAAAGAAGAATATACATTGGGCCCCAAGAATGTGAGCTGCAGATTGCCTTGTTGTCTGGCTTTACTTCCATGTTATTACAGTTCACTCCGTCACATGTTCCACTGCTGGGAAGGCTCAAAAAGATTCATCTATATTAAAGAGGCTGTCTCACTACAAGGATGGCTGCTTTTTATGTTAAAGATCTTGCAAAATCAAGCCACTTTCCAATATATGTCCATTAGCAGTGTGCTACCTATTCCTTGATATCCCCTCTTGTATGGGCTGCATCAGCCCCTCAGGTCGCTATAGCTACCAACCTGTTCAATCTCTCATCATAGGCTGCCAACACTGGTTGCTATAGCTACAGACCTGGCTTCTACTGCAGCCTAGTGGAAGCCAGTAAATACACCCCGGAATTCAAAATGAAACCAAGGAATCAGGACTGAGGTAAGATGAATCAATGTAGTGAGACAACCCCTTTAACTTCAGACAAGAAGGAAATGTTCCCTGCTGGAGCAGCACAGCTCAGAATGAGGACACAGGATGAATCCGGAGCAGCTCCAGCTTTACATTCTCTATCAGCCTGAAGGATTTGCTCTGGAGGCGCTGGTGCTTTCTCCTGGATCTGAGAAGATTTCATGTTGCTTTCCGTTCCTTTAAGAAACACTACAGGAGGGGTATGAGAGATTCCTACCACAATCCTGCATCATCCTGCCTGAAACTTTGCTGAGGAAGACCAGAGGAGATCGTCCTCTCATTGGGGGGGGTGACCGGAGCACCTTTGGAAGACCCAAAAGTAGGAGTGGTGGTAGTGGCGCGAACAGCCCCTCGCTCAGCCCTTGTAAGTGGGTACGCCATCTTGCAGCGGGGAAGCAGCGCGGCCTGTCCTCCCTGCATGCTGAACCTCCTGCATTGTGGCTGGCGGTGTGCACTGCGGATCCCGTACGAGAGCGGCGATGAGCACCGGACCTGCCTCTGATTCCAGCAGCAGCACCACTCCCCATACATGCCAACTCTCCCGTTTTTGGCGGGGGGGTCCTGCTATTTGGGGTCCCCTCCCGCCCTTCCGGGGGAGTTGGCATTCCTCCCGCCGCAGCAGGCGGGGGGGTTCTTTAAATTACCGCGGCGCAAGAGTAGCGCTGGTGCGCTACTCTGGCGCCGCAGGACCGCTCCTACAGGTGGGTGAAGCGGCCGCAGTGGCCGCTCACCCGCCCGCGGTCTCACTGTGCGGGGAGGAGGCAGGAGGGATCGCTCCCTCCTCCCTCCTCTCCCTGTATGTACGGCGCCGGTGTGTGCGCCGTACATACAGTTCAGCGGCGCAGGGGGAAGTGACGCGCGGCTGCAGGGGAGTGACGCGCGGCTGCTCTCACTTCCCCCTGCGCCGCTGAGGAGATCGGGCAGGAGCTGGCCGCGCTGCAGGAGCCTGGTGAGGTGAGTGGATTTTATTTTATTTTTATTAGCTTTAGGGGGCTCTACCTGGCTAACAGAGAGGGCAACTACCTGGCAACAATGGGGGCATCACCTGGCAACAATGGGGGCACTACCTGGCAACAAAGGGGGCACTACCTGGCTAACACAGATGGGGCACTACCTGGCAAACAGAGGGGGCACAACCTGGCAACAGAGGGGACCACTACCTGGCAACAGAGGGGGCACTACCTGGCAACAGAGGGGGCACTACCTGGCAACAGAGGGGGCACTACCTGGCAACAAAGGGGGCACTACCTGGCAACAAAGGGGGCACTACCTGGCTAACAGATGGGGGCACTACCTGGCTAACAGAGGGGGCACTACCTGGCAACAGAGGGGGCACTACCTGGCAACAATGGGGGCACTACCTGGCAACAAAGGGGGCACTACCTGGCAACAAAGGGGGCACTACCTGGCTAACAGATGGGGGCACTACCTGGCAACAGAGGGGGCACTACCTGGCAACAGAGGGGGCACTACCTGGCAACAATGGGGGCACTACCTGGCTAACAGATGGGGGCACTACCTGGCTAACAGATGGGGCACTACCTGGCAACAGAGGGGGCACTACCTGGCTAACAGATGGGGGCACTACCTGGCTAACAGATGGGGGCACTACCTGGCTAACAGATGGGGGCACTACCTGGCAACAATGGGGGCACTACCTGGCAACCAATGGGGGCACTACCTGGCAACCAATGGGGGCACTACCTGGCTAACAGATGGGGCACTACCTGGCAACAATGGGGGCACTACCTGGCTAACGATGGGGGCACTACTTGGCTAACGATGGGGGCACTACTTGGCTAACAGATGGGGGCACTACCTGGCTAACAGATGGGGGCACTACCTGGCTAACAGATGGGGGCACTACCTGGCTAAAAGATGGGGGCACTACCTGGCAAACAATGGGGGCACTACCTGGCAAACAATGGGGGCACTACCTGGCAACAATGGGGGCACTACCTGGCAAAAAATGGGGGCACTACCTGGCAACAATGGGGGCACTACCTGGCTAACAGATGGGGCACTACCTGGCTAACAAAGGGGGGCACCTACCTGGCTAACAAAGGGGGGCATCTACCTGGCTACAGAGGGGGCATCTACTTGGCTACAAGGGGGCATCTACCAGCCTGTAAGGGGCACTACCTGGTTATGGGGGGCTACTACCTGGCTATAAGGGCATCTACCTGGCTTTCTTCCAAAGCCGTTATATGCAGTTAGGTGGAGTGGGTGTGGCTTTTTGAAGGGGCGTGGCATACCGACAAGATGGGCGTGTCCATGCAAATTTTTGCCGCGGCGCGCTACGCGCGCCGCCCACTAGAGTCTCCTGCTTTTTCACTTTCAAAAGTTGGCAACTATGACCACTCCCTGCTTGTTCATACAGCCCCCCTGTAGCGTGGCTGCGTCTCTGCTCTGCAGCGGCACCGTGCTTTTCAGCGCGCCAGTCATCGCGTGGTGGAGTTGCTGCGTAGAGGAGAGAGGATGGAGACTCCTGTACGGCTTAGTGGGAGCCCTGTGCATTCTAGGGAGATCACAGAACCATGAGTAACATATCCTGATCCTCCCACAACTTGTGTGGAACACGAGGCACTGCCATCTTTGTGACCTCACCAATGGGGCAATACCTGGACTCAGAGACTGAGTAAGCTGCCTAAATACCGGCAAGCCAGCTATATCTTTGTCACCTACTGGGACTGCAGAGTTTCCCTAAACTGAGTCTATTAACCCCTCTCTGTGCTGACACATTGCTTTCTAACACCATAATCTCATCAACCACAGCAGTGCTTCTTTACTTTTCTTCGTGGTGTATGTCGCCCTCCTGTGTCCATCCTGGGAAGTGAGTGGCTGAACTTTCCTATCATTACACCAATAGGACTCATATATCTCCTGCAATTCATGATTGTTGCACACTGGTCCTGGTGCGATCTATAATTTATTGGTGCGCTACCACGTTGACAGTACAGTATCGACCGCTCCAACATCTATTCAGTCTATGGTGCACTGTTCTTCTTGAAGAAATCCACGGTGGGCCCCGTCCGCGTGGTGTTAGTGTGTGCCCTATGACAAACTGCCATCTCATACCTCCATTGGCATCTGCAGTGCCAACGCATGACAGGTCACCTGTCGTCTTGCATCAATACAGGCCAATCTCCTTTTGTGAGTGAAATGTGAAGAAGTGCTCCTCTGTTAAGTTAGGAGGTTCCCATTGTGCAATTTACACCCTAGTATTCTATTGCTTGTTATTATTATTATTATTATTATTATTATTATTATTATTTATTTTAGAGCGTCATTAATTCCAGGGCGCTGTACATTTAAGGGGAATTACATACATAACAAATATTGAACAAATACAATGGTTACAAAAATGACTAGTAACTGAAACAGAGAGGAAAGAGGACCCTGCCCGCGAGGGCTTACAATCTCCAAGGAAGAAGGGGAGAGACAGAAGGTGTGGGGCAGACATGCTTGCGGGCCGGTGTAGTGGTGGTGGGGTTAATGTGGGTTGTAGGCTATCCTGAAGAGATGGGTTTTCAGGTTGCTTTTGAAACTGGTGAAAGTTGGGGAGAGTCTGAAGTTTTGGGTTAATGAGTTCCAGAGTGTGGGTGAAGCACAGGAGAAGTCTTGGAGACGGTTATGTGAGGAGCTGATGAGAGGGGAGCAGAGGAGAAGGTCCTGTGAGGAGCGGAGATTGCTTGAGGGGAGGTATCTGGAAATTAGGGCAGAGATGTATGGAGGGGAGAGGTTATGGAGAGCCTTGTAGGTCAGGGTTGTTCTCTGACGGGTGGGCGGCGACTGTGTTGTTGCCTCAGTATAGCTTTCTCTCATGGCCCCTACCACATCAGCATTCAAGACTATGAAGAAACTGGATAAATTTCACCATGTGGATGAACCCTCGCAGGCAGGCGCAGACCCCGTACCCGACATGCAGGCCGAACATGACTTGGATACGGAACCTCTGAGTCCAGAGACCTTGAGAGTTCTGGCCGCTATACACTTGTACCAAGCTACCCTTACCTCTCGCATAGAAGAAATAAAGGTAGATATCTCCCAACTGCGGCATGATGCTCAGAAAACACGAGAGCGGGTAACGGAGGTGGAAAACAGAGTCAGCACCCTAGAAGACCAAACCATTCCCTTGTCCCGACGTGTTGAGGAAGCCGAGAGGAATATTACCAAGCTGCATCAACACCTGCATGACCAGGAGAACAGACTGAGGAGATGTAACCTGCGCTTCACCTGTCTCCCAGAGGACGGGGAGGGGTCCGCTCCTGAATCCTTTTTGGAAAATATCCTAGTTTCCTCTTATGACAGAGACAAGTTCTCGGTTATGTTCACAGTGGAGAGGGCGCATCGGATTCTGCCAAAACCTCCTCCACCTGGAGCGCCACCGCGTACATTTATAGCCAAGCTCCTAAATTGTAGGGACAGAGACGCTGTCCTTCGGCTCTTCAGAGAGCATGGACCTATATCCATTGGCAACTCCAAAGTTCTGGTGTATCCGGACTTCTCGGTGGAGGTCCAGAAGAAGAGAGCTCTATTCCTTACTGCTAAGCAAAAGTTACGGGAGCGCAACTACAAATATGCAATATTGTTTCCGGCCAGATTGAAGGTTATTACCGAAAACAAGACTTTCTTCTTTAGTAGCGCCCTAGAGACCATTGACTGGTTAGAAACCCGTCCTATAGCAGGGAGAAGATCGCCAAACCACGTGGCTGAATGACCTTTCAGGTGGACAATTGTATAATTGCTTGATCCACTTTTTTTATTATGTGGCTTATTAAGAAACCAAGCAGAGGTTTCTTCAACATATTCTCTGCACTTTCTCTTCTTCTTTACTCCTTTTTTTTCCTCTTCTTCTTCTCTTTCTCCCTTTTCCTCTTTTCTCCTCTCCCCCTTTTCTGCTGGGTGTATAAAGTATTCTTTCTTTACTGAATCCCAGAGCATCTATCATCTACAGTTGTAGGTTCTGACACTGGATCTTCTGCATGACGCACTGGATTGTACTCTTCCGCTGTGGCGGATCTCAGGGGAACTCCTGACTGGTTTTGGTTGAAGTTTTACTTACCTTTACACTTAACTGCTTGTTTTTTACTCGTTGACTAGGGTTGTTAGGGGATCCAATGCTTCGTCTTTGTGATAACGAAGTAGGGTGGTTGGGGTTTGTTTTTTTGTATTTCTAATTCCAGCAGCTTATGTCTCAGTGGATTTATTGTCTCAGCATTTTGTGACATAGGTGAAATCTATCGTACTCCTTGTCCACGGAACTAGGATATATTCTGGTTACCTCTTTTTTCGCTGGTTAGTATGGCGAATAATACTATTGACATGGAACGTCCAGGAATTAAACGACTGCATCAAGAGGGCCCTAGTCTTTAAGTACATGAAGTTGTGCAGATGCGATATTGCGTTTCTCCCAGAGACTCACATGGTACCAGATAAATTGCCAATACTTGGTCGCCCGTGGGTAGGCTGGTCCTACCACTCGACACTTACAAACTGTGCCAGGGGAGTTTCTATCTTCATCAGCCACACAGTTCGATTCAGCCTCACGAGGGCCGTAGTAGATGATCAGGGAAGATATATTGTTTTGATATGCTCTCTATTTCATGTCCATTTAAGTATAATTGGGGTATATGTTCCACCTCCGTTCTCATCGGTAGGGATTAGGGAAATTTTGGAAGTATTGACCGCTTACCCTGCTGTGCCTAGCATTTGGCTTGGGGACTTTAATTGTACATGGGATAAATGCCTCGATCGTTTTAACCCTTCCTATGCAGGCCCTATGGATCCACTTCCCTTTTCCCTCCATTCATTATTGTAAGATTTCGGTGTCAGTGATGCTTGGCGCTCTAGAAACCCAACAGCACGCCAGTACTCTTGCTTCACCTCGCAATTTAACGCACTATCCCGAATTGATCTTATGTTGGTCCACAGGTCCCTATTTTCCGCTTGTCAAGTCAGTATATTACCTTGCCAGATCCATTTCGGATCATACTCCAGGTGTACTTTCCCTTAAACTGGATAACATGCCCCCTAGAGTGAGGTGGCATTTGAACCCATTCTGGCTGCAAATTTTGCCTCCCACAATGCACTTCCTTGACAAGTGGCGTGCATTCTTCCAGGAGAACGCTGGGTCGGCATCGGATGCAGTGACATGGGACACCTTTAAGGCATACGCAAGGGGTATTTTAACATCTGCCATTAGTGACCTTAAGAGGGGATTGGCTCATCGAGAGCTTCAACTGGCTAGGGACGTGACGGAGGCGGAGTTGCGATATACCAGAAATCCCTCTAATGAAAACAAAGCTGAATGTCTATGTAGGACTAGACTAGACCAGACCTTCCTACATTCCAAGGTCCAAAAGTAAGCCTTTTTCAGTCGGCAGTCCTATTTTGAGCATGGGGAAAAGTGTGGCAAGCTGTGGGGGACATCTGAACCTCCGGTGATCCTGGAACTGATATCTCCAGATGGGTCCTACACCCGTGAACCCTTAGCAATACTTGAACAGTTTCGCTCCTACTATCTAAACCTGTACTCCTCTAAGATCACGGTCTCGACTCCTGAGATTAGAGGCTACCTATCTGCACTTGCTCTTCCTACCCTATCGGCAGAGGATAGAGGGTCCTTAGATGGTACCATCACTGAACAAGAAATATTGGATTCCATACACTCGTTTCAATTGTCAAAATCTCCGGGTAGTGACGGAGTCCCGATTGAATTTTATAAGGAATACGAGGGACTTCTTGTCCCTCAGTTACTGGAGGTTTATCGGGTGGCTCTCCGGGATTCTGAACTCCCCCTGTCAATGCATGAGGCCATCATTGTAGTTCTTCCCAAACCTGGTTAGGATCCTGTCTTTTGTGAGTCATACCGACCCATCTCCTTACTACAGACTGACATTAAGATCTTGGCTAAATTACTTGTGGCTGAATAAGGTTATTCTATCAATTATACATTCAGATCAAATGGGGTTCATGCCAGGGAAGTCGACGGCGCTGAACCTAAGACGATTGCTCACTAATTTCCTTTGGTTTGGGCCTCGTCTATTACCTACCTGGGAATACAGGTGTCTAGATCAGTTCAGGAATTTGAAATGTTGAATATTACTCCCTTCTGTGAGTTTTTACAAAACAAAATTAATAATTGGAATAAATTATGTCTCTCCACGGCAGCACGTATCAGCCTGGTCAAGATGACACTCTTGCCTAAAATACTAAACGTTCTTCAACAGGCTCCAGTGTATCTCCCAAACAGCCTGATCCATCGTCTATGGGGTCTATTACTTTCATTTATATGGCAGGGACGCAGACATCGCGTGGCTGCAGATTGTCTAACGGCCCCTTGGGATGAGGGGGGAGGGAGCGCTTTTCCGGATATTCACTTATACTATTTAGCAGATAAAATGTCGCATTTAGCGAGGTGGGGGACTGCTGAACAGCTTAGGGTTCAAACCTTGATTGTTTCCCCTTTCAGTAAATGGTATCCGCACCCCTTGCAGCTCTTGTTCTGTGGCATGGCCTTTGCGGATGGCAGGCTGCGCGAATTCCTGTGTCACGAGTGGCGCCGCAGCCCGGTGTCCGGGCTGCGGGCGCACTCGTTCCTGTCCCATCCCTGCTGCGCCTGGGGAGCGCTGCGCCGCGGACGGCAGGAGCGCTTGCTCCCACGGGCGCATGAACTCACCTGACCATGCTCCTGATGCTTCTCGCCTGTCTGCCGGCCACTGCGCGCGTCCCCCGCTCCCTAGAAAGCACGCGCGCCGGCTCTTCCGGATTTTAAGGGACAGTGCGCCGGAAATTGGGATTGCCGCTCGCTGACTCTATTTAAGGGCTCCACCTCTTCCTGGACTCTGCCGAATCCATAGTGCCCTATCCTATGAGAGGAAGCCTGTTTAACGTTCCGGTTGCCCGATCCGTGTACCAGTTACTTTGGCTTACGTCTCCTGACCACGAACCTCTGCTGCCTGCCCTGACCTCTTGGCCCGTCCCCGACTACGAGTTTGCCTGTCGATTTGGTACTTCGTTTCACCTCGGCTGCCACCGCAAGGAAGTCGCATCAGGTGTAGCGACCTGGTGGAATCCCGCCGCAGCAAGTCCATCCCACTTTGCGGTGGGCTCTGTTGAATACCGGTACCCACTTAGACTCCGCTCCCTGGTGTGGCTTCTACCACCGCTTGCGGTGACCCAGTGGATCCACTACCTAGGTCCGTTACATCCTGATTCTGAGACAGGCCCTTATGGTTTGGGAAAAGTGTGCTTGCTATATTATTCTGAGGGTATTGACCTGTTCTCTCCGGTATGGCATTGCAAACTATTTCCGGAGCTGCTAAGCCTGTCCCGAGAGGTTAATTGGAGTACTCAAGAGGTGTGGTATACTTCCACATTTGCACCAGTGCAAGATTCAGACCATTCCCGGAATTACAGGCTGAATTCGGTCTCCCCCTCATCCCAATTATTTAACGGAAGTGGTGTTTAACAAATTCCCGTTCCCTCGTTTGCTTCTCTCTCCCTCCTCCCCCCGATTACCCGTGTGATTTCTCATTTCTATGCTCTCCTTTCCGCGCAAAGCAGTGAGGGTCGCTTAGCGAATCTCAGGGAAAGGTGGGAGACTGATCTGGGCCTGGTGACAGATGAACATTGGGAGTCATGTATGGCCTCACCCGAGTTGATTTCATCTAACCTCAAAGACAGAATGACGCAATTATTTATTCTACATAGGTCCTATTATACTACATCTAGACTAAATAAGTTCAGACATGGATATGTGGACGAATGTCCAAAGTGCCACCTAACCTCCAATACCTTCCTGTATCTAATATGGTACTGTCCGAAGGTATTGGGTTTTTGGTCTCAGGTCATCCAATTTCTATATGATAGAATGGGGTGCCCATTCCCCCTTACCCCAATGGTGTGTTTGTTTGGACCCAAGTCGGATAGCTTGGGTCCTCGTTCAATGTATATCTTTATACATTATTATTTATTATTATGCAAGGAAGGCTATTGCGCGTATGTGGTTGGCTGCTAGATCTCCTTCAGTAGCTGAGTGGATGGGGCTAAACAATGGCATGCTGCCACATCAGAAGTGGTCTTTCAGGGGCCCTAGACTGTGGATCTGCTGCGAGTCCTTAATATGCGGCCGTCCCGGGCATGGTTCTATACTCTTTTTTTTTTTTTTCTCCTGGTTAACCTGCACAAGGATTTTGTATGCTTATACCTTCTAGATTCTCTTGCCATTCCAGTGGGTTGAATCTAGCTGAGACAGTAGCAATATTATGCATATGCACTTTCTAATGTTGATATTTATTCCCTGGCTTGTTGCAGGGAAGTTAGGTTTATTCTGTACTATTACTCAGGTACTCTTGTTTACTACTGTCAGGTGCAGGAATTTATTGAAAACATTAAACTCTGTTAATACCGTTTATATCCATTGATTATATCTAGAAACTGTCTATATACTGTTTGCATAAACTACTCTCTATCTCTATTACCCTTGACCAGTTTAATTCGGATATTATACGCTTGGAATGCATAGCTTCTGCAAGGAAAACTATCTTCAGGATGTACCTGTTCTGAAAGATGCTGAAATAACGTATGGACTCATAATGGCTCACAAATATTAGCTTATACAGTAAAGCAACAAAGGTGGCGCAGAAGTATATTCAAACCA
The DNA here is from genome assembly GCA_025379985.1 of Phyllomedusa bahiana. Classification (NCBI taxonomy): domain Eukaryota; kingdom Metazoa; phylum Chordata; class Amphibia; order Anura; family Hylidae; genus Phyllomedusa; species Phyllomedusa bahiana. The sequence continues at coordinate 39,408 of JAODAL010023698.1, forward strand.
ACACAACACCCAAGTCAGATGCATTTCACTGGACAAAACCACTTCTTTTAAGGAAATGTGTTTTGCTGAGACTGTGCAATATTATGCAACGTATGCAGAAATGGAGAATTGATGTACAGTATATCACCATATATGAACTTATACAGGCAGTCCCCGACTTACATCGTTCTGACTTACATAGGTCCCCTAGTTACAAACGAGACTTATGGGGCGTGGCTGACATTCAATACTGAGTCCCGCCCCAAGGTAACCAAGTGCCAGCAGGCCACAGCTGCACATGAGATACAGAAAATTAGGTAAAATCTTCTAAAAAGGGCACATACAGCAAAACAAATGTAAAAACTGTTCCCTGCACTATCCAAAACTAAAAATGATTTTGTTTTGCTAGAATTACATTTAATAAATATAACTGTTCCGACTTGCATACAAATTTAACTTAAGAACAAACCCACAGTCCAAATCCCGTTTGTAACCCGGGACTGCCTGTACTTTGATTTCCTTATAAACTTGCTTCCCCAAATGCCAATTAACCAATGATCAAACAACATATACTTATGTATCAAATGGTATAAAAACTCTGTATTTCCTTGTATTAAACAATAAGACTGGATGGTATTTCTTTGGGATCCCAGCTGTTACAGCAAACATATATTTTAATCTGGAGGAGATAGCAATCGCAAGAGTACAGATAAAAGGATAAGATTTGTACTTTACACTACCATATGGTTATCACTGTATGTCAGGTAGTAGCACATGCATATAGCTATGTTATTGTCTTGTGATGATGGTATGAATATGACAACAAATCATTTTGTTAAAATGTACCTATGTTTTTGATTCTTCAAATAAAGTTTACTTGTTAAGTAAAAAAAAAAAAAAGAAACACTACAGAAGGGAAGTAATGTCTGCTGTTTCTGAGCTTCCACCTCAGCTAAGTAGTAGCAGTAGGGGCATAGCTATGGGGTGTACTGTGTACCATCACATAGAGATCAGTATTATAAGTGATGCATGGTCGGTTGATGGCGTCTCTTTCTAGAGAAAGTCTTTTTTCCAGATATAGTGCCACTAGGACAAGGCATTTTGGTGCCCTAGGCAAGTACGGCCAATAGCATTCCCCTCCCTCCCACAAAATGGCGTCCTCCCTGCACCAATTCCTCTACCCCCTGCACCATTTCCTCTCCCCGGTGCCTTTCCCTCCTGCACCAGTTTCTCTACCCCTTGCACCACTTCCTTTCGCCCCTGCACAACTTCCTTTCCCTCTCGCACCAGTTCCTCTCCCCCGCCTTTCCCCCCCGGAACCAGTTCCTTTCGCTCCTGCACCACGGCCTTTCCCCCCTGCACCAGTTCCATTCTCCCCCTGCACCAGTTCCTCTGTCCCCCTGCACCAGTTCCTCTGTCCCCATGCACCAGTTCCTCTGTCCCCATGCACCAGTTCCACTGTCCCCATGCACCAGTTCCTTTCCTTTCCTGAGCTATGACTAAGAGCACATGGTGGCTGCTCGAAACGCGTAAGCTACACTTCAGTGTGTCTGCCTTCTGTACCACCCTTTTCACTGCGAGATGCATCCTCTTTTTATGTGAGTACCTCAATAAAAGTTTATATATTTTATCTATGAAAACATCGTTTGGAACTGTGCTGGAAAAAAACGTTCTTTCTTGATACCTCAATACACTGCTGTTCCATGGGACAGGTTTCCGGGCATAGGGGATTAATGGAGAGGAGCTGGCTTTCCTAATGTAACCAGTTCCTTTCCTCCCCTGCACCAGCTCCTCTCTCCCCCTGCACCAGCTCCTTTCCTCCCTGCACCAACTCCTCTCTCCCCTGCACAAGTTCCTTTCCTCCTTGCACCAGCTCCTTTCCTCCCTGCACCAGCTCCTCTCTCCCCCTGCATTAGTTCCTCCCCCACCTAGTAAACACTCACCAGTCAGGAGAGCTGCCCATCTTCTTACTTCATCACTCAGTGCTAAGGGAGCCGATGCCCACTCTCCCCAGCACACACTGTTCTGGCAGCTCCTGTCATGTGACAAGAAGAACGAGTGCAGGGAGGTGAGCAGAGGGTAACAAGAGTGACCTCCCCTGCGTAGTACAAACTTCTGCTCCCTCCCCATGAAAGGTAAACTCCTGCCCCTCCTGCTCTGTGAAGGTGGTGGCTGTGACTAACAGCCACCACCTGCTCCTTAGCCTTAGCTGGCTCCATACCTGCGCCCCCTACTGACAGTCTGAGGTAGGCACCCTAGGTGATCGCATACCTCTGCCTACCCATCGTCCCGGCCCTGAGCGCCCCCCGTGTCCAAGGACTGTGTCTTGTACTGCAGCTCAACCCAGTTTCAGTGCTTGCTGCCCAGGCACCATCCCAGCTCACAGGAAGCAGCCATTTTAATGATAAGAAGCCAGAGAGGTTTAGAAAGACTGTGATCACTGTTTGTAACAAATGGAAGTGTAATGTCAAATGCAGCACAACCTACACAGTATGGAAAAGTCTCTAAATATCCTCATCCAGAGCGACATTGACAATTCCCCAGGCTGCAGAGCTCACATCTCCCATCATCCTCTGCTTGATCAGCAGCTATAAAGACCTTGCATTGCTCATTACCAATCAGGCATTGCACAGTTGGGGAAAATGATCTCATTGGTTCTTATGTATGAAACCGGTCTTGCAGTAAGACTAAAAATCCGGCTCCTCGTAGCCTGAAACGCGCAAGCGAGACAAAGCTGCAGCTCTGTATCTCTGGTATGATGTATATGAAATAAAAGGATTGGATTCTTTACCGGATGCAAAGTCTTTCCATTTGGGGACAAGGATTTTCCGTTGTGTGCTGTGGCTGGCAGCAATCCTTGCCTGGATCCAGACTTCAGTGGCTCTATGTGAATGGGCTGCACAGTGGGTGAGTGTAGTTATTTCCTTTACATTAGCCCATAGCAACCAGAGCTCTATATGAAGTAAAAGCTGAGCTCTGATTGGTTGCTGTGGACTCTGATTGGTCGCTATGAGCACTGATTGGTTGCTATGGGTTCTGGTTGGTCGCTATGGGTTCTGATTGGTCGCTATGGGCTCTGATTGGTTACTATGGGTTCTGATTGGTTGTTATGGGCTCTGATTGGTTACTATGGGTTCTGATTGGTTGCTATGGGCAAGTCATTCTTACAGCTAGTGGCAGTTTTCGTACATAAGGCCCAATAAGCTTGTTGACTGTTTCCCATAGAAAACTACAATAATTTGCCTGCCGCGCGGAGCTGTATTATACAAGTCAATCAGCACAAGTCACATTTTACACAATTCTTCTGCTTTTCGTGGACTTAACCCAATAAGATGATCTTTAAACATAATTATCCTTAGAGAAGCAATGGTTACATCCAATGTCCTGGTGAGAGCGGCTGTAGCTGTCCGGAGCCGCGGTGCTGAACAGTCGCCTCCAGGCAGGTGACAGGACGCTCCCAGCATGCCCAGCGCCATGACGTCCTGCACCCACAATCCCCCTCTCCTCTGCAGATCTGTAGCAGGGCAGGCCGGCTGAGCAGGAGATTTCAGGCTGCAGCCCTCCCCCTCTGTGCAGAGAATGGGATGAACTCCATCCCGGGCTCAGAGCCTCACAACCTGTGCATGTCCTACACACTGCAGAGAAGAGGACTCCTGCAGGCTCCTGTGTCTGAGATAAAGAGGTGCTGCAGCAGCTTAGTCACCATTCAGAAATGTGCAGCACTAGGCAAGCTGCTGGTGTATACAGAGGACATCCCCACCTGCTACAGAGCGTTCCAGTAAGGAAAGCCTCAGTAATGTGCTAGAACTACAAGTCCCAGCATTACAGGAGCCTCGCCCTCCCAGTGCAGCCTCTTTGTGCTTCCAGTCTTCTCACAGTTTCCTCTCTTACATGTTTTATTTCTGGCTCCAGTACAAGGTTTTTTTTGTGCAGTGCTTTGTATTTTTAACCCCTTACCGCCGGAGACAGTTTTGGCCTCTCTGACAGAGCCCCATTTTTGAAATCTGGCATGTGTCACTGTATATGAGAATAATTTTTTGACACATTAACCTATCCATGTGATTCAGAGATTGTTTTCTCATGACTCATTGTGCTTTAAGATAGTAAGAAATTTTGGTCCAAAAAGTCCTTGTGAAAAATATCAAAGTATCGTGAAAAATTAGAAAAATTTACCATTTTCAAACTTCAAAAATTTCCACATGTAAGACAGATAGTTATTCCACTCAAAATAGTTTAGAACTAGCATCTACCATATTACTACTGTAGGTTGGCATCATTTTTTTAAATGTGTTTTTTTTTTTTTTACAACATTAGGGGGGCTTAGAAATTTAGTAGTAATTTTCAAATTTTCAAGAAAATTTGCAATATACTTTTTTTTTTAGGGACCAATCCAGTTCTAACATGATTTTGATTGGCCTGTATGTTAGATGCCCCCATAAAGGACTTCATCTAAGAAACTACACACCTTAAAGTATTCAAAACAGCATATAGGAAGTTTATTAACCCATTAGGTGTTTCACAGGAATTAAAGCAAAGTGGAGGTGAAATTTCAAAATTTCACTTTTTTGCAGATTTTCAATTTTTATCCATTATTCACAAGAACTCGGTAGATGTGATCAGGGAAATGCAACTTAATATTGATTCCCCAGATTCTGCCGTTTTCAGAGATCTCCCATATGTGGCCCTAGAGCGCTATTTGGCTCAAACACAAGCCCCAGAATAGGAGGAGCACCTACTATACTCTGGGGTCTCATTTTCATTACGATTTTATTTAGGCGCCATTTCAGGTTTGTGGACGCCCTAAGGGGATAAAACTTAATAAACACCCCTAAAAAGATCCAATATTGGAAACTACAACCCTTAAGGAATATATTCAGGGGTGCACTGAGTATATAGACCCCACAGGTGATTCACAAATTTTTTTAGCGTTAGGCTGGGGAAAATTAAAAAAAATGTTTTTTCCCAACAAAAACTGTGATTTTAGTTGGTAAAATGTTTAAAAAATTTTTTTTAAAGGAATCCGGAAAAAAAAAGCACCCCAAAAATGTGTTACACAATTTCTTCCAGTTTCGGCAATTACGCCTACCATAGTGGTTTGTTTAAAAACTGCAGTTTGGGGCAAAATGTCAGGGCGGTTTTATAGGGGATGGGGAGTAGCTATTTGGCTTTTTTGAAAATCTGGTGGGGACCATTTGCCAAAGCCCCAAAAGAACCATGAACAGAGTGGAAAATTTCCTGGCAAATTCGCCCCATTTTGGATTCAAACCCACCCTCAGGGGATCTCATTTACGGGGTTGTTTTGTACTGTGCATTTTTGGGTGCACAGGTATTCCATCAGGTTTTTTTTTTAGTATTTGGGCTTTTGAAAAATGGGGCGGGGAAAAAAAATTTAGCAGGTCCACCATTGTTTTTTGGGGCTCATTTTTATAGTGGTTCGTCATACGGGATAAATGGAAGGATGGTGCTTTTACTATGGGGGTCGGTTATGATTGCAATGATATAAATTTTTTTATAGTTTTTTTTATGTTTTATTAACGTTTACAAATAGAAATAGGTTCTATAAAAAAATTTTAGTGTTTTTATGTTGTGCCTAATTTGGACTCCAATAACTTTTTCATTACTCTGTGTACGGAGAATGAATTATGGGCTTGTTGTTTGCGGGATTGAGTTTGAAAATTTTATTAGTAAACCATTATGGGGGTGCATATGATGCTATGAATTCCAACTTTTTATTAAGGGTTTTTGTGGGCATTTGAACAAAAATACAGCCTCATGGTTTAGTTGTTTTTTATTTTTTTATTTTTTTTAAGCGGTCGCCGTGTTGGTATAAATGAACATGGCTTAGCTTTATATCAGCCAGGTTGATACGATTACTGCGATACCAAATTTGTCTATTTTTTATGCTTTACTGCTTTTACACAAATATAAACACTTTTATTCAAAAAGAATAAAAACCACGTTTTTTGGCACTCCGCCATAGTTTGAGAGTCATAAACTTTTTTATTTTTCTGTGTGTAACGGGAGATGTGTAGGGTTTTGTTTTTTGCAGGATGAGTTGACGTTTTTTTTATTGGTATAATTTCTTTGGGGTAAAAACAGGACATTTTTTTGATCTGTTTTAAATCCGTTTTTTGGAAGGCAGGGTGACGAAATACTGCATTAATAGGAGTGTTTTTTTATTTTTTAACAGCGCTCAATGTGGGCAGTACCAAATGTCAAGTTAGCTTTTACTCTGTTGGGTAGTTACGATTAAGGGCATTTACCAATTTATATAAGTTTTTTTTATGTTGAAGCACTTTTAAAAATAGTGTTTTTATTCTGTAAAAAACGATGATTTATGGCATTCTTTTCTTTCTGGATGAAGCCATAGCTTTTTTATTTTTTCCGTTATACAGTGTCGTGTAAAAGGACTTTTTTTGCGGGATGATAATGAGTTTTTAATTGTAAAAATTTGCCGTTTATATGTGTTTTTTTGATCTCTTTTTTTTATGTGCTGCGGGATGAACAAAAATCATATTTCTTTGATTGTTTTTTTTTTGTGTTTTTTTTGTTTATGGGCTGGTTCAGTTACGGGTATAATTAGATGACTATATTTATAGGGATGGTAGTACGCCATCGTGTGTAGTTACCAAATATGGGGTACTTTATTTTTTTATTTTTTTATGAAGAGATTTGGGCGTTTGTAAAGGGGAAAAAAGGGCGTTGTACGGGTTTTTACTTTTATTTTTTATGTTTGTGTTTTATTTTTTTTCTATTCTTTTTTTTACTTTATTTTACACTTGATTTACACTTTTTTTTATTTTCTCCATTATGGGATTTTGTAATCAAAGCAATCTTCAGATTGCTGTTCCAAGGCAGGCCAGTACACAGTACTGGTCGCCATGACAAAACATCCATTCATCCTAACTCCTGGTCTGCGACCTTTAGCTCCGATGATCTTAATTGGATGTCGGTGTTAAGGGGTTTTTAAAACCACCGCGGCCCAGGAGCTCACTCCGGCCGCGGGTGTGTGGCACGTAGGCAGGAGTAAATTACCGCTAGGTACCAATGTCGCGATCGTGCGGACACCTTGGCATATAATATGCCCCGCGACGATCGCCACCATAAGTATTGGCATATGTCCATGTCGGGAAGGGGTTAAAGGGGTTTACCGGTTATTTTTTATAAAACTATATTTTTCTCTTCCTAAATAACCTGATCCCGGGATCCAGCGCTGCACTCGCTCTCGACTTCTGTCTGCCGCCTTCAGGTCACTGAACCACTGATTGGCTGCAGCGGCCACTTCCAATTAGTGGCCCATGTATAAGGACTGGATATGATAGAAAAGTTCTGGAGTTCTCATTGCCGATCCTACACTGAGAGATAACGGCAAATTGGCTGTGATGTGTATATCTGGGGCTGTTGGGATGGGACCAACTGGTCGCTCTGGGAGATACACTGGCTTATCATTGGTTGGTTTGGAGCGGGGACCACATATTGTTGAAAGGAAAAATGGCGGGATGCTAGCCAATCAGCGGCTCCAGCAGTGACGTCCCTGCTCAGAGGGGGGGGAGGCGGCGCAGCGCTGGATCCGGGGTGAAGGGCTAAGTTCAAGAGGAATTATTTTTATTTATAGGCTAAGTAACAGAATCTAAGATATAATAACCGCACGGCCCCTTTACCCCTTCTGCAGCATGCTTTAGAACCAGGCTGTTATTACTGCGGCCACCCGCCTTGCTGTGATCGGCTATCGGACTGGAGGCTCTCTGCCGGGCACGAGCGCCAATAATTTACTTAGCTGCCACAGTCAATTTCACCTAAGGGAAGGACAGAGGGGCTAGGGGAGTTCCCTCTGCATCAGCAAATCGCGCAATGTGGATGGCGGCTTGGCCCAATGCTTACTAACAACCCAGAAACCTAACAGAGGGTCAGGGCGTCCTTGTGCGGTTACCCACACTTTTGGGACAGCTTACAATGCTGAGCCAGTTCGCAATAGTGTGTAAGAGGGAATCTAAAGATCACCTATGGGGACAAGCAAGGAGAAACAAGAAAATACAAACACGGTCCACCAGCCCTTTCCCATTTACATTTGTTATGTTATTTAACATGCCCGATTGAACGCTGCAAAAAAAAACAACAAAAACAAAACAGGTCACATTAGAATGGGAATAAAAAGTGATCAAAAAAGTCATGTGTAAATGCCAAAGTGAAACCCAATAACACCAAAGGTTCATCCTGCAAAAAAAGGGGAAAGCCACGACAAGAAAGGCTCTGTATGCAGTAAATGTAAAATAAAAAAAAGTATTGCTATTGGTCATTACGGAGAGGCCTAGCATACCACGGCTACAGCTAGTACGTATCCACACATGAGAGATTAGATACAAGCGGCTCGCAGCAACTGGTTCCAAATGTTAGAGGTTTAGAATTACTTATCGTCTAGCCAAAGCACAGGAATCAAACGTTGTGAGAGGTCTTAGATGACCGGGCTCAGCCAGCACAGTATCCGTTAGAGAGTGTTAGTTTTGATTATTTTTGCTCTAGCAAGCCACAAAGTAAAAATCACACATGAGCGGGCTTAGATACTTAAGTCAAGCAAGCAAAGTATAAACATGAGAGGCTATAGTTACATTGGTACTCTGCAGAATTAGTGAAGATGGAAAGAAGAAAATGTGGACCTTGCCGCTGTTTCAGGAATGAAATTTACAAATACCCCTCCCTTCATCGAATCTTTTTCTTTTCTTATTTTTCTTTGTGTATTTTGCTTTTTACTTTTTTTATACCTAATCCTTTATTGCATTATATTTTTCTGATTGTTATGTTTTTGTTATTTCTAAGTTTTATATTTTTTTAATTTTTTTTTTCTTTTTTTCTTTGAGGCCGTGTATAATAAAGGTTTTTTTATTACCGTATCTGCGCTTCTTCAGATAAAAAGTGTTACAATAAGACCGGGAAAGGTGTCACATATATAAAAGGAAAACTTGAAATCAATTGGTTAAAAAACTAATAAACCAATGTTAAAAACAGCTTACATTGTTAAAAACATATGGGCTGAAATGAAATAAGCCAAAGAACATAAAAATAGGACAAATCTAGAATAAATAAGCACAGCTCATTTGGTTCGTAATAAACCGTGGGGGGGAAAAAATTGTTAGTGTCCAAATCAGAGTTGTTGAGCTAATTCGGCACTATGAAAAATTATGGGAGGGAATTCCTTCCATTCAGCGGAAGGAGGGGAAAAAGCTTATGGATAATGGGACACAAAAGATAAAATGGGGAGCAGGTGATTGGATAACACAGAAAAAAGAGGGAAAGATGAAATTAGCCAATGGCGTGGCACGAGCTTATCTTCACCGGCTCTGGCGAACAGAATATAATCCCTCATGAGGAGGGTTTAGATACACTAAGTTAAAACAGAATAGTGTCCACACATGAGAAGCTTAGGATTAAATTGGATCAGTAAGGAATTAGTATAAAAAAACAAATGAGAGGTCTTAGATACATTGGCTCAGTAGAATAGTATAACACATGAGAGGTTTAGATACACTGGCTCAGCAGCACAGTATCACACATGAGCAGGGGGGTTGTTGGGTCCCAAAACATCCAGGGCCCTCTTGTGTTAAGTTTGCTCAGTAAGGCAGTTTCAGATGGATAGTTACACCCATGAACTGTAGGCGTTTGTTTTCTACAGAGAAAAAATAAAAATTGTGAGGAGAGAATTGCCAAGAGTTGTCTGCATAGAAGTAATCAATAAGCAAAAAGGCGAGCTACTTTGATAGGAACCTTAGAAGATTATAAGGACCTATTTTCAGGTTGTCTCACAATTTTTTGGTTAAGTATATAATTCCACATGTGTTAATTTCATAGTTGTTTGATGCCTTGAGTTTTTAATATAACAATTTTTATAGTCATGAAAAATACGGAAAAAAAAAACTGTTTCGAATGAAATGGTGTGTCCAAATAACATTTTTGGTATGTACTGTACGTACTACCAGTGTGGCACCCAAACAATAGCCTGCTTCCCTACGTGTGTGGTGCCCACCTGAAACTTTACCTTACCACTACCTAGGGTGGGGACTCCTCTTTAAGCCTTACTACCTTTACTATTTGCTGGAAGGGGACACTTCCATTGGGATGGTATTTTCCATTGTCTGTAAGGCGGTTAATGTGTAGGGGAAACCTGGAGGGCAAAGTATTCAATTTCCCTGCAGCGCCACCACAGGGGAAATGGAGAACTGCACATTCTCCATGTACAGACATGGCAGGTCAACCAGTGTAAGTAATGCCCTTGGTAGCTACGTTTCATCCAGGCCAATAAATGAGGGTCCCAAAATGAGGGAATCCACACTTCTGCTAATTTAGATTCCCCTAATGAAATATCTGAAAATAATTTTTGATAAATGCTGAACCTCTTCAATCCTGACAGCCTCTATTTTTGAAAGAAACGACAAGGTTATTGTGTCAGAAAAGAAACACGGGCTTGAGCCTCCATTGTACTTTTGAATGGCGGTAGCGTGAATTCAAAAAACCTCCTGTCGTTATCAGAAGGCTGGAATATATGTGTGCCCCCATGCTTTTACCCACTGCAGCTCTGTATTTAACTGACGGCTGATCTGAAACTAAGTACAAGCCCTGTTACATGAGCCATTCCACGTAAGGGGAGGAAATAACAAAAGTGGCAGGTTAAGGGCCCCCATTCACCATTGTATTTTGGCAGCCCACATTCGCGGTATCTGTGGGATACATTTACAGGTGAAATGGTGGCGAACTTACTGGATCCTCACTTAGGTCAGAAAACAGTTCCCAACAGGATTTCAGAGGAAGCAACAATGGGCCATACTGGAGGGCTCCTCGCAGGTACAAAGTAACTTAAATAGTCGCCCCATCACAACCTTTTACATGAGGGGAAGCGGCCTGCATATTCATTATTCATTCCTGCACAGAAAATAAACAATTTTCATACAGGGTGTTGCTCAGATCAAGTTAATATATATTGCATAGGGCTGCGCATTTACAGGGGCTAGTTTTGTTGATGAGATTTTTATCGACAAAAGGTTGAAATAGGCCCACAGTTTTTTATGTTGATCGAAATTTTTAGAATTCATTGCGATAATTTAGGTTAATAAATCTTGTGCATCATCTAATTAAGATCGCGCCATTTCTCGGCGCTTCTGTCATTTGGCGGGGCCAGCAAATCAGGCTTTCAGAAATTGAGCAGGGTGAGATGTGTTGTGCGACGTCATGGACTGGATGTGTTATGTTGCTGATTTGGATGTGAATAAATCCACATGACCTCGTTTACATAGAACAAGGCCCTTCATGTTCAGATTCAGTGTCTCTCAGCGTCTACAGAGCAGAAGGAGGTGCGCTACTGCCTTGTGTCCAAACAGCTCAGGAAAAAATTATTCTATTTCTTCACAGAGTAACCCTCTACTATTAAGCCGTGATCCTTACAATTTTTGTTTTAGATTAGAGATCTGGAAGATTTTTGGTAGTTATGGTATTGAATTTTAAAGGAAAGAATATCTAAAAACCCGCTGTTATAAGTCGCGGAGGGGGGCCCCCCATGGGGGCGAACACAGACAAGCTCTATAAAGGAATACTGGATTAAAGTTCACCAAGGGGACTTAGTGTAAGGAATAATTGGCCAACTGCATTAGCTTTATTATTAACAGTTTTTCTATTTGGAAATGTTTTCCTGGGATATTGGGCCAGCTGTACTTGTAGGATACACATCTTTTCTAGTAACTGCAGGTCTCTTTGTTAGTGCAAATAAATCCACCATTATTTTTTCAGTATTTAAATTTCAGATAGGTGTTCAGTTTCAAAATATTTTTGGCCCCATTTTCCACCTTTGTTGGATATATTCAACCTTGCACTTAAATTTTGAATCCAGCAAATTTTATGGTCACCGAGGGGTGAATTGAAAGGTGCCAAAAATTATATTGTATTATACGAATACATAACAAGATACGTGTTTTTTGACTTTGGCGGCATACCAGCCTTTGTCATTGAGGCAGCTATGCACTTAATTTTGAATCCAGCATTTTTTATTAGTCACCACAGGTGAATTGAAAGGTTGCCAAGAAAAAAATATTCTGTTTTATACGAATTCACATAACAAGTTACGTGGTTTTTTTGATTTGGCGCACTACAGCTTTGTTCATTGAGGCAGCTTATGCTACTTTAATATCGGAATCCAAGCAATTTTTAGTCAACCACAGCGTGAAATTGAAAGGTGCCAATAAAAATATCTTGTTTTTATTACGAATTACATAAAACAGTTTACGTGTTTTTGGACTATTGGCGCACTAAAGCTTTGTCAATGGAGGCAGCTTGGCAATTAAATTTGAATTCAGCAATTTTATTAGAGTCACCACTGAGTGGAATTGCATAGGTAACAAATAATTTCACTTTTATTATCTGTAAATACATTTTCAGATTAGGGGTGTTTTTTTCATTTTGGGCGCAGGCACAGCTTTGTTGATAGAAATATTACTTTGCGTTAAATTTGAAAAATCCAGCAATTTTCGTTAGTTCACCACTGAGTGTACTGATAGGTGCCAAAAAAATACCTTTTATTATCCGAATATTTTCAGATTACGTGTTTTTCACTTTGGCCGAAGGCCAGGCTTGGTTGAATAGATCTTACTGTGCAGGTTAAATTTGAATACAAGCAATTTTTGTTTAGATCTCTCACGGGTAGTGTGAATTATGATAGGTGACATAAAATACATTGTATTTAATCCGAAATACCATTTCTGATACGTGTTTTTTTCACTTTGGCGCAGGCCAGCTGTGTTGTATAGAATCTACTTTTGCAGTTAAATTTGAATTACAAGCAAATTTGTATAGTCACCACCAGGTGAATTTGAATTGGTGTCAAAAAAATTACACTTTGTATTAATCGAATAAATTCATTGATAACGTTGTTTTTTTCACTTTGGTGCAAGGGCCTAGATTTTGTTGGATAGATCTTAGTTTGCAGGATATTTGAATCCAGCAATTTTGTAGACACCACTGCGTTGATATTGGATAGGTGCCCTAAAAAAAATATACCTTTTATTATCCGAATACATTTCAGTACGGGTTTTTTTCACTCTTGGCGTAGGCAGCTTGTTGATAGATCTACTTTGCAGTTAAAAATTTGTTATTACAGCAATTGTTTTTAGTCACCCCACTGGGTGAATTGTGAGGCTGCCAATAAAATAACCTTGTATTATCCGAATACATTTCAGTTAGTGTATTTTCTCTTGGCGCAGGCAAGGCTTGTGTTGATTAGATCTAATTTGGCAGTTTAAAATGTTACTACCAGGGCCAAATTTTGTAAGTCTCCAACAGGTGGAATTGATAGGGGCCAATAAATTACTGTTGTATTTATTCCGAAATACATTTCAGATAAGTGTTATTTTCACCTTGGCGGCAGGCCCAGCTTTGTTGATGACTTTACTTTGCAAGTTATATTTGAATCCACAAAAATTTTGTTTTGATTTGAGGGAATTTGTAGATATTGCTGTGATTGACGTCTTTTATTAACGAGACTTTCCAAAAACTCTTTCCATTACTTCTCAAATTTTTTTATTTGAAAACATGGAGCGGAACAATTCAGGTGTCGTAAGCGGAGCAAAGCGGGGGGTGGACATTCGGAGGTTGAGGTTACGGAGAAGAGGTGCTCCTTCCAGTGGCTGAGCGACACAGCCATGCCAGAGGATCGGTTCAGTTGCAGACGTTAGGCCTGTTCTCTAGCCAAATGGGTCAGGGCCTGGGCATCTCAAGGTATGGGTAAACAGCGTTGCCAAATTCAGTCCTTCGTGGTTAATGCAAAACCTAGCATCCAGCGTTCTTTCTTCTCTGTACTTCCCAGTCACGGCCACAAAAATGTCGTCTTAGCCATCACCAGCATCCCGTTTCCAACATTTGAAAGCAAGCCCACTATGTCAAATCCGTGATACACACACTGTGGCATAAATCCATTTTTGAAGGACCTCACTTTGATGGACAAAATGCGGTTGAGGTCAGAAGGCATGTTTAAAATGATCAAAGATGGCCAAAGAGAGGATGATTTTCTCTGCTCTGACGCCCAGTTACTGATGACATCAGAGGAGGTGAAGGAAGACGGGTCAAATCGGCAAAAAATCCCGGGCGGTCGGGAAGGGACAATTGGGCCTTGCAAGTCCCTCCTCTGGCTTGTTAGCCGCAGTTTCCTGGTTGCAGAATGTAAGGACGACCAAGGTCACTGTAGTTGATGATGATAGATGACGACACATTGCGGATCCAACGGGTCTTTCTGGCAGGAATTTGCTTTTGCGAGCGCTTCATCCACTGGATGAGGTGTGGAAAGACGTTGGGGTTTTAGTGTTCAGTATCGGGTTCCGCCTCAAAAAGGCGAGGAGGGCGGTCGCAGAAGGTAAGCTCGTTTGATTACGCCTAAAGGGCCACGGGGTCACGCGCCAAACCCAGTCCTCGCTTATACGCCGACAAAAAGGTCCAGGACCAGGTACCTTCAAGCTGGGGGCTTCTTTGAGCAAATGCATTATGATTTCACCCAGCGGATGGTCATATTGCCGGGGCCTTATTGCCTTAAAAACGCATTAAGTAGTAGGCAAAGAAACCTTTATAATGGTTAACTCCACAACATGTCTAGTTTCAAATGCAGCGAATGACATGAGTTCGAAAAATGGAACGGCTACAACTTGGCCAAAAATAAGACCCAGGACTGATCGGACGGGCGCCTCCAAAAAACCAACTGTCACACCCTTATGTCTCGGACCTCCTTCCATCCTCGACACCAACTATAGGTTCCTCAGCTTTGCCCATGTATCTCAGAGTCTATGTCAGGGATTCAGCATCCGCTTCAGCCCTCCACCTGTCGGCTCCGCATGTACCACAGCACCCAGAGGGACCCACTATACCCTTCTCCTTCCCGCCAGTTTGAGGGACACTTGCCACGGCCGGTACAGTGGCAGTCTAGCAGCAGCCTTCTGTCTTACAGGTTTGGGAGCAGAAAGAAAAACACTTTTAAACCCAAAACCAATCCCAAAGCCAAAAAAGCCTGAATGTTGGCAGTGCCAGGCTTGTGGCCTTGGAAATGTTTGCATTTTCCGTCTGGTGGCACAGATTGGGTTCCGCTATGTCATGGCCCTTGGCCTGCCCCCAATAACCCAGATGTTGAGCAAGGGCGCATTTCATTGCTTTAGATAAGCCGGTCCCCTGCCTGGGCCAGCCAGTGTATCTAAAAAATTTTTGAAGCGCGTTTGTCTGCATCTGTGGCCGGAAAAAAAGTCCATCTGACCACCGAACACATGGAACTAGTAAGCTCGGAACAAGGGACGCGCTGTATCTCTGTGACAAGCTACTGTGTGAAAGCTGGGATTGGATGGGTCTCTGGGGGTGTCGGTGGCTCTCTAGGGCTCGGGCGGCATCACGCTTCTTCAAAACAGCAGGGATGGTGCAGGGTTCTTTCCCCCAAGAGTCCTTTGGTGGATCACGTGTTGCCCAGAGAAAAAACAAGGCCGTGTAGAAATTTAATTATGTTCTTGGAAGGACCAGTCCCCCACAAAAAGGTATCTGGAGCTGTGGAAGGCTCTCCCGCAACGAGGGACCCGAGCGCTGGGCAGGGTGCCTAAAGAAACCTCTGTGCCAGGGAGGGTGTGTGGTTACGGATAAAACGGAAGCGAAATTCTTGCTGGGCCGCCCTTAAGATCGGGTTAGAATGGAGGCACAAAATCCTTGCCTGGCACAATGTCATGAACCATTGTCGTCCAGAAATTTCTTAAAGAGCTACCCGGGGTTCTGGTACTGCCTGCTAGAGAAGGGCATCGAAGGTCTAAAGGTTCGGCACTTCCGCCGTTCGCAATACCCTGATTCATCCCGCCTGGTGCATTTGCAGGGGGTCCTCAGCTTCGGCGCTCCCCGGTTTCAAACCGGGTTTTTATTTAGTTGACGTGGCCAACACGCTGGAATTCCACCCTCCCACATTGCTCCTGCGATTGTGGCAAGCAGCGGCGGCAATGCCTTTTTACGCAGGTAACGAAGTGACACATGGCCTGACAAGCAGCGGGTGCGGGCCCCCGGGGGTGATTGGAGCACCGAGGGTGTCGGAGGCAGGTGAAGTGCTCTGCACCTTCCGTGACAGTTTTGAAGAAGGCCACCAAAATTGGTTGTGCGGACATACCCTTGTCAAGCATGGAGCATTATATTGTGGTGATTCTTAGATCTGGAAACGAATCGTTGGGACAACTCGAAAACAAAAAAACAGGTCCAGCAGCGACGGGAGGAGGTGGACAGACACAGTTGGCGGAACGGATGCTTTTTTCTCTTCGTCAAAATTCCCCAACCAAGGACCCGAACAGTTCAACAATTTTCATCGGTCTTGTCATTAGGCAGGTGGTTTCGGGGTTCCAGAGGTAGTGCAAGGTGGCGCATCTGCTCTCAGGGTGCATTCATACTAAGGGCAAGTCTGGGATGTGTGAAGCTGTTGCCGGAGGGCCAGCGGAGGAGGAGGAGGAGGTATTCCTTAGGGACCACCACGGACGTTTACCGACGGGTTCATGCCTGGAAAGAGGTTATGGCTAGAGAAATTTGAGGCGGAGAAGGAGGAAGTGATGAGGAACGCATCAGTTTGGCTACAGTTGCACCTCGACCAGCGGCTTGGGAATCTAGGCTCAATCTCTTCACATGAGTTGCTAGATGCTCCATTTCCTTCCCAACATGACTACTTCGGGCATTAAGGCCTTCAAAATGGAACACATTTTACTGGGTGGCCTCCCTCCTGGAATCCCGGTAACAAAACACAAACAAAAAAAAAAAAACAAACAAAAAAACATCAGCACTTCTCCTTCCACCCACCCAAAATAGAGAGTAAAATGCAGGAAAAATGGAGACCGTGTGATTGATCAAACTGGAGACATCTCGTTTTGCGTTCTGCTTCACGTTCCCCAAATGTCACGGTTGGGAAAAACATCCAAGCGACGGTGGACTGCAGTAGAGTGCCATGTAGGCGTAGCGGGCAGCGCAGCAGCAGGGCAAGGAGGCATGAAGAGCTAATGGTGACCTCTTGGCAAATCTTTGTTTTACCACCTCACAACGGCAATGCAATGAAGGGCACCACATCCAACACACAGAGGCCAGCTTAAAAAATCATGTGCACGGACTATTGCGTCTCACCACCGATGCTTTTGTATATGTTCCGGGGACCCAATAGACTTTCTGGGTAGACAAAAATGGGATGATAATGGACGAGGCTGGCTCGGTCACGGCTTAGAAAGGTGTATGTCTGCCAGCAGGCCTGGTCATATCTGAGCGGTCCTTCAGCAACAGCTGAGGGGTTGTCCTTTTACAGATAAAAGCATCCGGGCTTTTTCCCACAGATTAATGTGGATCATTTGGGACTTTTTCATTCAAGAATTGATATCTGGCATGGATCTCTGTGATGTTTGTGGGGCCCCCAATTGGCCGAGGTCACCGATTAGTTTGCCGGTCTACTTTCACATTCCTCTTCAAAAACCAGAATTGGGTCCTACTGAAACTTTTATTTTTAAATGATCATTTTCTGACTGCTATTTCTTTATCTCTCTTTTCCCAAAAACAGGTTTAATTTTGATGTGATGCTGCGGTGAGGAAGACTGTAAGGGACAGCAAAGGTTTCTGGGGGGACAAAACACAAACAATTCCATTTTACTATCTTTATCTTTAGAAAGTTTATCGCATTGTCAATGGTTTTGAGGTCATGTTGCTGGTGAGATACAGCTATTAATTATGGTCATTGGAACAGAAATGTGGCTTTTAAGTGGCATTTCTCCCTCACAATTTTTAATAGTGGCTGAGGTCATATTTATAATTTTTTGGGGTCATGTAGCTGTGAGATACAGCAATAATCATGGTCCTTTGGAACAGAAATGTGGCTTTTAAGTGACATTTCTGCCTCACAATTTTTAATAGTGGCTGAGAAGTCATATTTATAATTTTTTGGGGTCATGCAGCTGTGAGATACAGCAATAATCATGGTCCTTTGGAACAGAAATGTGGCTTCTTAGTGGCATTTCTCCCTCACAATTTTTAACAGTGGCTGAGAAGTCCTTTTTATAATTTTTGGGTCATGCTGCTTTGAAATGCAGCAATATACAGGTCCTTTATTATAAAAAAATGTTGTTTCTAACAGACATTTGTTCTTCACAATTGTCCAAAGTGGCTCAAGGGTATGCTTTAAATTTTTTGGGGGGCATTTTGCTTTGAAATGCGCTATTACTACAGGTTCCTATTCTAAAAAAAATGTTGTTTCTAACAGACATTTGTTCTTCACAATTGTCCAAAGTGGCTCAAGGGTCATGCTTTGAATTTTTGGGGGAAATTTTTGCTTTGAATGCAGCTATACTACAGGTCCTATTTAAAAAAAATGTTGTTTCTAACAGACATTGTTCTTCACAATTGTCAAGAGTGGCTAAGGGTGATGGTGCTTCAGAAACAGGAATAGTAGGACACTGTTAATGGACACATTTTTGCAAAATGACTTGTTTTTGAAAAGATCTTTAACATAGCTTTTAATCCTGTATTGAGACAAACCCATTTAATAAATTAAAAAAAAGAGAAAAAAGACATGGTGGGATTCCAACCTATTTTAAAAATGTGTTTTTAAGAATTAAAACTACTAAAAAAACTTCCCATGTACAAAATTTCCTCTGAATTGTACAAGGGGGGTACAGGAAAAACTTGACCAGATGTAGGTTATTCAGAGGACATGGAGTATGGAGCACGGACAGAGAACAAAGTACAGAGACAATTTCTCCAGCACGTTGAGTAAAATAAGAAAAAGAATGCCCAAAAAAAAGGGCACCTGGGTGGAACAGGAGCGTTAAACCACCAAGTGAAGCTCAATTGGTCCGCACTCATACGGAGGGCAAGCGCTACCCCCGGAAAAGGGACAGTATATGTCCCGTGAAACTAAAATGGTGGTTGAAAGTCCTTTTCCCCGGGACTTTTGAAAACTGTGGGTTTAGACAGGTTTAAAGGTTAAATTTGCGGTACAGGGGCCCGATATTTGTTTAATGTCCGTTCATCTTTAAAAAGGGGGGTTGTTGAAAGACTCCCTTTTTCCGGGGAATTTTTTTTTCTGGGGGTTATGCCCGGTTTGGGGGGCATGCTGTGGCCCAGGGAAAAATTTAGTCAATTCCGTGAAACTTAAAAAAAGGGGGTTGAAAGGGTCCTTTTCCCCGGGACTTTTGAATTTTGGTAAAACAGGTTTTTAAAGGTCATTTTCGGTACGGACAGATATTGTAAAAGTCCGTTCAACTAAAAAGGTGGTGGGAAAAACCCCCTTTTTTTCCGGCACTTTTTAATTGGGGGTCATGTAGGTTTGGGGCTCATGCTGTTTTGGGCCCCGGGCAGGATTAGTCAATGTCCCGTTTTTAATTTAAAAAGGTGGTTGAAAGGGCTCCCTTTTTCCCGGAAATTTTAAATTTGGGGGCCATGTAGGTTTTTGGGGGTCATGCTGGTTCCCGGCCCGGGTTTTTCAATTTTCCCGATTTAAGTAAGAGATGGTTCAATCAAATTTCCTTCTGGGGACTTTTTTAAATTTTGGGTGATTTCGGTTTAAGGGTAAAGGGTGTGGGGACAAGACCGGGGGTAGTGAAAGTTGGTGTTTTTTTCTGTGGCTTTTTTTAACCTTTAAATGTGTTGCCAAGATTTTAGACGTATCCCTTTGACTGTTGTGGATGTTAATTCCAGGGTTTTTCCAGCCCTGTTTTTGGGGGTTTAAAAATGAAGGTGTTGGGTTTCTCTCCCCTAGACTTTAATTTGGTTTTATTGTTCATAATCGAACTGGGGTCAACCCATCTATCTTGTCGATTTATGGTCGAAATATCGACCCTCGACCGATGTCGAAAGGTCAAAGTAATCGGCTCAACAATTAATTTCCAATTTTCTGGGCCAAATACTATTCGATTAGGCGAAGGGTGTCCCGCCCCCTTCTAAGTGCAAATAACAACCCCAAAAAAATCCTTTTTCTAGCAAAATACTTAAGTGTCAGTTTCCCCCCAAAAAAAAAAAAAAGCCCTCAGAGAATGTATCTATTTTTTAATAATTCCCATTGTACAGAGGGGGGTCACTTTTTACACTTTGGCCCCCTGTCCCCTTTGGGGCTCACAAACTTAATTTCAATTAATCTGTTGTGGTTTTGGAGTGGGGAGAAATGGAGGGGAAAAATAAAAAAATACGGGGGAAAAAAAAATTTCCCAAAATCCTTGCGGAAGTTTTTGCTTGGTGGGACATGAACCCCGGCCCCAGCGGGTGTAGGGCAAACAGTGCCAACCACTGCACCAGTGGGAACCCAAAACCAAAGGATAACTTTTAAAAGGAAAAGAATTTAAATTTTTGGTTTAAAAAGGGGAGTCCAGGACGTCCACTATAAACAGTTTACAAATTTTACCCCAAACCCGATTCATTAAGAAATTTCAGAAACATTTACAGGGCTTAGGTTCCCGCAGGAAGTTGGGAATTTTGGTTCCCTAAGAGACGTTTTTTAATTTGGTGTTTTCCCGGATCTCATCCCGGGCCTGGGTAACCCACCTATTTAGTATGGGAGGGTCACAAGATATTAAAAAATTGCATGATGGGAAAAAAAGTGGGCAAATTTCCCCCATTTTATAGCTGTTAAAACCCTTTTCAATTTTAAAAACGCATCAGAGGGGGCATTTGTTCTAAAAAGCCTTGACCAGTTTAGCGATGCATGCAAAAAAGTTACACATAAAAATTTTTTGTTTAAATTTGAGTTTTATCAGTTAGGGTTTAGGGGTTTACAATATTTATCACAGAGGATTGTTTTTTCCCTTTCAAGAAGCCCAAAAATTATATTTTCGAATATGGCTAGAGGATGAGTGTGGGCCATATGGGAAAAGGGAACAAAAGCCTTCTTCAGCCGGGTCCTAGAGAAGAAAAAAAAAGTATATGTGAGTTGTATTTTAATGGCTTATTTAAGGGTAGAGGGGCAAAATTTAAATTAAAATTTTCTTTGTTTTTGTTTTGGGGAAAAAAGCAAATTAAAAAAAAAAAAAATGTTTTGCAATTTTTATTTTAAAAAAAAAAAATTTTTTTTATTGCTGTCATTGGATGTTTTAGGGCCAAAAATCTGGTGGGTTTAAAAGTGGGTGAGCTCTGTGGTTTCTGGTTTGATTCAAGATGTGCCCCTTTTCCAAATCCCATAAAGTTACCCAGCATTTCCCCCCCAATTTTCCCCCTTACCTTTGTAAAAGGAATTAGAAAAATTTAATTGCCCTTTTTTCGGTACCAAAACTTTTGAGCAAAAAGATGCCCTCAGGCCTGACCCCACCGTCCCAAAACCACCGAACAAAAGGTGAGGGAGGAAGTAATCTGGTTAAATGGAGGGGTCTCCTTCCTGGAAATCCCCAAAGTACTATCTGGCAAGTCGCTGCGCCTTTGTTAGATGGGAAAAAGGGGAACGTTCCCGGCTCAGGCCCCGGTTAGGTCCCTCCTTTTTAAATAGATTTTAATTTCCCTTCAGCCCCCTTTTTCTGTGGTTTTGGGACGGGGGGTTGGGGTCAGGCTTATGGCTTTGAGTGTCAAAGATTTGGGAAAAAAAATGGGGTTGACCTTTTTTTTCCCCCCCTGTGGCACAATTAAAAACCTTTTCCCCCTTTTTATAGGTTTTTGGTTGGACATTTCCTGGGGGCTAAGGAATTAGGTCTTGTCCATTTTTTTGGGGGGGTTAAAGGGTTTAAGCCGTTCCCTATCCTGCCGCAGGGTCTTGCGGGCCCCCAGCCCTTTTTTTATATTTACGGGTGGAGCATGCTTCCCCAAAAAGGTTTGGTCCCTCTGGGCCCTTCCCCGCAAAATTTCCCTTTTCCAGCTTTTTTGTTTTCCCGCCCCAAAAAAAACAAATTTTTTCCCAAAATTTTTTGCAAACCTGAACGTGCTAAATTTTTGTTCATTCTCGTGGAGTTAGTCAGGGATGGGAGAGTTTATTTTCGGAAAATGGGATGATGATGAATGGTATGGAGCACTGGTTTTTTCCTCAAAATTTTTTTTCCTACAATTATAATGAAATTTTTAACCCCTTTTATTTCTGAACCCCCCAATTACTCCCTGGGGTTTAAATATTAAATTCAAAACCCGGGTTGTGTAGATCTGTGCCCAAATGCCATTTTATTTCCGGGGGCCCTTTTATACCTTTATGTGGGCATGGGCCCAAGGTCTTGGGAAATTTGGGGCCCAAATGGAAAAAACATTTCTTAAAAGATTTGATGGGGTCCCCCCCGGGGGAAACCACCCCGCCCTTTAAAATTTTGTGAAGTTTTTTGAAGACTTTGAGTCAAGATCCATCTAAACATTTTTTTTGTCACTAAAAAATTTAAAATTTCCCGAAAAAATGGCTTTCCCCCCAAACTTTCCCTCCCTTTTCATTTACCCTGAGAGCGCCTAACCCTCTTGCCCCTTGGACCCCAAAAATAACCCTTTCCTTTCCCCCTTTCGTTAAACCAAAAAAGACAAAAGGGGCCCTTTGGGTTGGATAAATTTTGGCCCCAGCAGCCCCCTTTTATTAAAAGATTTTAAAAAATAAAAAAGGGAAACATTAAAAAGATGGGTATTCAGTACCCTACGCCCGAAACCCCGCAAAACCCAAATTTGGGGTGAGGTCCTTGGAGCAAAAATGCAAAAATCCTATGGGGCCCGGCGAACCTTTCCCCCTTTTTCTAATTTTTGCCCCCAGCGTCAAACCCCGGGCTTCAGGGCACCCCGAGCCAAACTCAGA
>JAODAL010023699.1:0-62120 GCA_025379985.1 Phyllomedusa bahiana
AAAAATTTACGGTAAAAAAAGGGTTTTTTTGGCCCCTATCAATAACCTGTGGGCCCCAAAAATTGCGGATTAAAATTTTAAGTGCAAGGGTACCTCTATCAAAAAAGTGGCCTGGCCAAATGAAAAAACACCTTTGAAATTTTAGTAAAAAGTGGATTTTTGACCAACAAATGCCGATTTACTAGAAAGATCTGTATCCTAATATAAGTTCAGGCTCCCCAAACCACCCAAGCAAATTTCAACAGAAAATGTTAATAAAAAGCTATTGCAATGCAATTCTACACTAAGTTGGGTGCAAAATTTCCCTATCCTTAAAAGAGCTTGTTGGTCCCCGTCCCCCCCCCCCCCACCTCCCTGATTTGGGGCTAGATGCTCCTTTAAATTCTCAGCCTAACTACCAAAAACTGCAAACCTCTAATCTACCAAATTTCTAAGGTTCACAGCTAAAAGTTACTGCTCTGTAAAACAAATAGAAAAAATTTCCTGAGTTTTGTGAGCGTTTGCTGACGTTTGGCAGGGCAGAGCGCACGCCCTTTCCCTTGGCGCTGACAAACACTGAGGCAGAACATAAAGGGCGTTCTATGTAAAACGAGGTCATGGTTTTTCCAGCCAATCGCAAACATAACATCCCAGTCAAAGTCGCCCAAAACATCCACCCTGCTCTGTTCTCTAAGCTGATTTGTGGCCCCCAAAAAAGGAAGCGCCGAAAATCCCGAGATATTAATAGATTATGCGCGTTTTTAAACCCTAAATTGTCGCATGATCGAAAAAATCCGATAAAAATAAAACCCCCCCCTGCCGATTTAAACTTTGTCGATAAAAATCGCTAACACTACTCTTTGCCATCTTAAAAAGAACCTTTAAATTTTAATTTAATGGGATACAGTCCCATGACAGAGACCTTAGTGAAAAGAACAGACGTGTACATAGTGCTATCCAAGGTGCAACCTATAGAGTGATAAGACAATACTATCTATAATGCCTTCTTGTAATGTACATTAAAAGGGAACCAATCAGGTGGTTTATGCTACACTGTCTTAGAGCTGAATATTACAGAGGGAGAGAAACTGAGTTAGGTTTATGTGGTTTTTAGCAGAAATTCAGGCTTAAAAGCAAAGAAAAAAAGAAAAAATGGAGTGAAAGCACTTATGACCCACCCAAATACAGTGATTGATGTGGGATGGTGAAACAGCCTCATTGTGTTTACCCAGTTAAATCCTATGGGTAATTGCAAATTATTCTGTTGCATTCTGCTGTTTGGTCACAAGACACCACTGTTTTGAGAATCTAACATGTATAATAATAAAAGATTTTGTGTTCGGATTTATATACGGGAGCAGCAGCCATTTTGGAGGGGAAAGTAAAGAGTCTGAGAGATAAGCAAGGACAAATGTTGGCGGGTGCTGCTTATTCTTCCCCTCCTTGAACCCCTTTTAACTGTGATCGGTTCCCGTTGGGGGAGGAGATTTTTGTGCTGCATTTATTGTTGGCAAAGGGAAAAACTGTGAAGAAAGGACATTGCAGGACCCGAAACGAAGGGGGGCCACCATTTTGGATATCAGACTCCGACGGAAGAGCCTCATCACCGACGGTGAAAGTCGGGAATTCAAAGGGGACCGTGTTTACTATAAACTTGTATAGAACTATTACCAGGCCTGTAGATAGCTTAGTTAGGGCCAGAATTGGTGCCAGGCTATAGGTGACTATTTAGGAATAGTTCCTGATTCTGGACATTGAAGAAGGCTTAACATCAGTACTTTTAGTACTGCAATCTGTTCACCTGTTATACAGAATGCTGTATACTTTTCAGAATTGGGTATAGTTTAAATTTTTATGTAAAAAGTTGTTCTACAAACAGAGGGCCCCCCTTTGGAACCACCCATATAATTGTTCTTGTTGTGTGCGGTATTAAGAGATAAATGACGATTAGGCTTTCCGAGCCCGTTGGTAGATAAATATATCGTGTACCCGGAGAATATAGTCCCGGCGGGGCGCTGTGTAGCACAGTGTGCTCACATCTTTGTACATGTGTTTTTGGGGAAATTGTTAAGCATACTTTTCCGGTAAGTTAAGTAAACTATACCTTTGGTTGAATTGTTTTCCTTGTTTGTGACTTCTCTGTATTCTGGGAAGCCCACCCCGGTACACAACTGATATCAGAAAAAACTTTCAATCACTGTTTTTGGTTGGGGTAAACAGGACCTAACAGTCTCTTAAGGAGTCCTATCAGGATTTTTTTCTACTTTTTATGATTCTGCTCCGAATCATCTAACCCTATATATCAGAGTGCTTAGCATTTCTCCCTCTGTTTCATCCTGTAATTAGATAGGCTAGTATAAACCTTCTGATAGGTTCCCTTTAAGAGTGCATATTATCAACCCAATACCCTTCACAGCAAGTATCTTTGATATCATATATTTTCAACTACAAATTCCCTAGGGCTAGATATATAAACGAGTTTTCCAAGTGAAAATGCACTGGTGGTGCTGCTACAAGAAAATATCGTATATACTCGAGTAAAAGCCTACCCGAACAAAAAGCTGGGAAAACTTATTGACTAGAATATAAGCCTAGGGTTGAAAATTATAGCATCTACTGGTAAATTCCAAAAATAAAAATAGATACCAATAAAATTACATAGGCATGTATGGCAGTTTAATGTCCCACATAGGCAGTTTAATGTCCCCCATAGGCAGTTATAGGCAGGTATATATCCCCCATATGCAGGTATAGGCAGGTATATGTCCCCCATAGGCAGGTAAAGGCAGGTATATGTCACCCATAGGCAGGTATATGTCTCCCATAGACAGGTATAGGCAGTCTAATGTCCCCCATAGGCAAGTATAGGCAGATAGACGTCCTCCATAGGCAGGTATAGGCAGGTATATGTCCCCCATATGCAGGTATAGGCAGGTATATGTCCCCCATAGGCAAGTATAGGCAAGTATATGTCCTCATATGCAGGTATAGGCAGGTTTAGGCAAGTAGAGGCTGGTATATGTCCCCCATAGGCAGGTATAAGCTTACCTCTCTCCCCTGCTGCTCCGATGCGCTCCATCTTCTGGCACAGGCAGCATGATGTCATCAGACCACGCAGGCAGTGTGATCACATAGCACGCTGCCTGTGCCGCTTGCCCTCTGCTCCACAATAGTATCGAGAGTCTGCGTCCAGACGCTGTCAGATGACTTGAGAGTCCGCTGTATGTGCTCCCAGAGGAGCTGCATACAGCTGAAGAGATCTCCGCCGGCACCTGGGCCATGGCAGCGCCCGGATGCTGACGGTGACTCGTTTATAAATGGAGAAAAGCTTTTTCATCACATTTTTTGTGCTGAAAAACTTGGCTTATACTTGAGTATATACGATAATATAAAAAACCTATTTACCTCTCCACTTACCTCCATTGCAATGCTGCCACTGTCAGTGCTCTGGTTGGATCTTCTGTTTACTTCTCATTGGCTTTTTAGCTACTGACTAGTTGCAGCAGTCACATGCCATTTCCTGTGACAAAGAAAAAAGTAAGACACATACAGTTGCTAGTATTGTGAAAAAAAAAAAAAAATTAAACAGTACCAAATTCTAGAATTAGCAAGTAAATTTGAAGTGAACAAATGTCCAAAGGCTAACCTGACATTTATTAATACATGTAAAAATAATATTATATAGAAAAAAATATAAAACAGTTAAAAATTAAATATAAAATACCACAAATAGTGCAATCTCAATTACTTGAAATAATAGAAAAATATAACAAAAAAAAGGGTATTATGAATAAGCATCACAAATTGTGCCATCACAGTAAGCGTATGTTCACACGGCATAATTGCGGGACTTCGGGAGCTCGCTCCAGCCCCATAGACATTCATTACTAGCGGCACTTATCTCCCCGCACGGCATATTGTCCGCCCGCGGAGAGGAGGCGTAATCCATAGTTCTCTATGAGAACTGTGGATTGCCGATATGACTGGGACGCATTTCGCCCATATTTGAGTGCAGTACTGTGCGAAATACGGGCCGAAATGCGCCCCAATCATAGCCGTGTGAACATAGCCTCACAAGTGAAGAGAGTGAAAAGCACAAAAATAATGAAAAAATAATCATAAAGAGTTTACCAAATAAGATAATACCAATAGAGGAACACCTGAAGAACCCCATGCGTATTGTCGCAAACATGGCTTTCTCAGGGCTATATGCCATTTTCTTGACATTACTGTTTTGAAAATAAGGGCTCCAAACAGTGATGTCAGACAATGGCACATGACTGTTGCAGCCAATCATTGGCTGCAGTGGTGCATCTCTCACCACACGTATACTGAAAACCTAGCGAGAACACCAACAACAGCAATGCTGAAAGTGGTGAGTAGATAGGTGAGTATAGCTTTTTATTTTCTTGCAATACTAATATATTTTGAACTTTTCCCCTCGAAGCCTCTTTAAATGTCCATTTAACCTGCCAACATAACCATTTACTTAAAAATGAATTCCATGCCAACATCAAGTTATGTCATTCACATATAATTCTAACATTGCTTCTGGAAGTAGTAAGGAATTGTGTTCCTAGACAGTGCTGGATTTGACGTTTAACAGTAAAGGGGGCATTTCATCCCCTCAACCCCACCTTTCTGCTCTGACACACACATCTACGGTAATTGCTGTGCTATACAAGAGACTGACCATGATAACTGGTCTGAGGCATATAACTGATGTATGTATTCTACTTAAATTGTAGATATTATTGTCAAATTGTATATATTTGCTTTGGACATTATGGACCTCAATAGCAGCCTGCAGCCAATGCTATATGAATAACAATTTTATACATTAGCAGCTAATGAAAACCTAGAAGTAGCTTGAAAAAAAAAAAAAACAAGTAGCCTTAACGCTATCTAGTTCAATGTTTCAATGTATTTCTCTGAAATTCCTGAAGCTGTGCTTTGTAAATTGAAATAGACAACATTTAAAAGTTCTGTGCGATTTGATGGAAAACATCATTTGCGAGTTGTGAATCCTTGGGTGTTATTTCTTGATGATAATTGTACTATTTAATTGCCATAGGAGATACATTAATATCTTAAAGCAATGGTGCAATATTATCAATCAAATGACAGGCTTGCAGAACAAATCCTCTACCTGTGCCTGGAAGCTGCATTTGTTTGGTCTTCGTACTTCTGATCTTAAAGTTTCCCTAGAGCAAGTACATTTACTTGGAAGAAGGGAAAAGGGAGGTATCTGAGTGGGAAATTTGCAAGGGATAAAATGAACGTGATGTGAAAGAGACCAGTTTGGGAGTGACTGAAGAAATATAAAGAGTGTGTGAGTGTAAAAGAAAGATGATGCTTAGGTAATCCCGATGTGCTAGTTAGGTTGCCAGTGTTGTGTATCTGTCAGGGTGGCTGTGGTTTAGCAGTTGTAATCCTCTTAGGAACCGTATAAGTAAAGCAGCTCAACAGCAGAGCTTCCAGATTTAAGGCAATAAAATCCTAGGAAAGCAACTTACATCAACTTGATGCAATACCAACACAAAAAAATAAAATGACAGGCATAGCGAAAATAGGCAGTAATATGTTAGACTATAATGTGATATATATCCATATGCATTGTTCTTTCTACAAAATATA
The DNA here is from genome assembly GCA_025379985.1 of Phyllomedusa bahiana. Lineage (NCBI taxonomy): Eukaryota > Metazoa > Chordata > Amphibia > Anura > Hylidae > Phyllomedusa > Phyllomedusa bahiana. The sequence goes on from JAODAL010023699.1 coordinate 5,617, forward strand.
TAAACTGGAAAAGAATGGGATATTTCCACACAGCATTAATATGTGTCACCAGTCTTAACATTCACAGGTTTAAAGCAGTTGTATGGGGATTATTATTTTTATGTTAAAGCAGCTACCGTATGAAAAAATAAAAGAAGGCGACTTTCTTCTCCCATGCCATTGCCATTCACGGGCCTGATCTTCACTTTCTAGTACCTCCTCTTGACATGAAGGAAATGGTTGAAAATGCTCAGTTAATTGGATGTAACCAAAGTCAATGAGTTACAAACATACCATTTAGATGGGATATTTTGGGATTCATCTCTTTGGACATATTCATTTTTGATAAATGCCACTACTTACAAAGATGAATTCCCTTTTATAACTGATACCATGGAGCATGAAAGTAAAGTTGATAATATACTTTTAACTGTAACCAAAGAGGCCAGTCTCCCTGTAGATTATGTTCTGACCTGAATTTATTTAATAACATGGACATAGATTGGTATTTAATCACAGTGGTGGCTCAAGCCCTCTTGGAAACCTTAAAGGGATATTCTCACCCCATTAATTAACTTTAAACATTTAGGCAATTACCAGATACAATGCTGTTCTGATTTTGCTTCATTTTAGAGTTTGAGCTGTTCTTTTCTTCTACTTGTTTAGACAAGGTTTCCTAGGTTATGATTACTGCTTTCTGCTCTAGCATCCCTGACCGGATGCTGACTTCACTCCCTGCTGAGTCTTATCAGCAGCACAGGAACCTGCTTATCTTTCTTACTGACAAACTTTAAGGGCGACATGTATGAAAATCGGCTTTGAGGCGCCCGTTTTCACGGTATTTTTCGTGAAAGCTGCGCCTCATTTATGTCGGCACTCGAAGTGCACTCATAAATGCTGGCGGAAAGTTCCCTGCGCCTCGCCTGTGTGTGTTTATAGACCGGCTGGAAATCAGAAATAAATCATTACGCATGTCAGTGAATAGAAATCCTGCTTGGAGGACCACAGTTCCCAGCAATACCTGTGCAGTGCTGCTTTTTGTTGTATATACTGAATTGCATTAAAGTTGAAAGCAGCCAAAATACACCTAAAATTGTTGGTATGCTAAATGTTTAATAAATCATATGTATAACATCATCATTGGCTTATTTGATATAAAATTAGTGTAATTTTCACGGACTTTGGAATACATTTTATAGTGGAGACGTTTTTGCTTTTTGTTACTCCTTCTGTTCTGTGAGGTCACATCCTGTCATATTTCTGCTGTATCTCCATTGTGACCAGGCATGTTACACCTAGCTGGATAAGAGAAGTTGCTTTGACCTTTATATGTCATCTCTGAAGATGCAGTCAATAAATTACCTGAAGCACATACATTACATCTTCCTCACTGGATCTCCACATACAACTGGTAAGAATAGGGGATAGAATATAGTGAGTTCACTAACTACCATTTACTTGTAGAGAAATCAAGAGATTGCTGCTCACACTCAACAGGGACTTCTCTAATGTATATCAGTGGCAGAATAGTCAAAATAAATCTAAATCTGCAATGTCTGCATGTTGCACATAGTCTGCAAGCAAGCTTAGAGCCGTAGAGTAAGTGGCTTTTAAACCACAGTTAACTAAGCTGTAGTACTGTCTTAAGGAGACAGTACTACCTGAATAGATAATGTCCTCAAAAGGCTCTGTGGATTCTTCCACATTTATTGAAGAACAAACTGTAAAGTCTAAATGTGTGATTAAACCATCATATAAGATTAGCGAGAACTTTGAGGCAACCAGAGACAAGTTCTGTGACAATCTAGATGACCAATGGGAAAGAGTTGAACACTATATAGCAGCTCTTCCACGCCATAACAATGACACAGCAAAGTTAACCACAAGTTTGAATTGTTTATAAGTCACTTTGCTTATGATCGCTAACAGAGACTGTGCAAAGTACATCACGTTCCTAAATAACTCCGATTTTGATGATGCCTCAGCAGAGCTTGCTGAGAGAGAGACTCTCTTCTAAAGAAAAGATGCCTCGGTGTAAAATACCAAGGATAAGGCAGAATTCCACATCACACATTTGTAAGGTTAAGTCACATCAATGAACTTCTACTAAATATACTAGTGCATCTCATTAAATTAGAATATCATTGAAAATTAAAGGAGCTCTCCAGGGGCTCTCTCTTTTTATATGTTATAGTGCTCACAAATGTATTAGATTAAACCTTGTAGTTCGTATTGCAATGAGTCTATACAATACATGAGTTTCTCTATTTGACAAGTTATTTATATCAATTATCTTTTCAGTGATGTTCTATGTTTTTTGAGATGCACTTTCCAGATCATCTTGTTCCAGAAGGTCAGAATTACATGACAAGCGTATACAGATTTGTGCAGATGCAGAAGAAGCTATTGTTAGAAGTTTCATTGCTAACGAGGAAGCAGAGGTAAAGGCAAAAATGGACAAAAAGGAAGCACAGGTAAAAGCCAAAATGGCAAAGAATGAAGCAGAGGTAGTTCTGAAGGCAGAAATGGCACAGAAAACATAAAACAGAAGGAGGCAGAAATGGCAGAGGCAGGAGCCCAGCTAAAAATTCTCTAAATGGAAAATGAAGAAGCAGCTGCCTTAGCCAAACTAAAAGCTCTTGAATAACTATTAGTCTTACTAGTATATCCCGGAAGACGTGGAAGACCCAGCTGATCAGACTGCCAACAATGTGTTAAAGCAATCATCATTTGTGCCTCCTGACTTAACTCTCAAAACAGAAACTTCTGCGCTTAACATAACAGTGCCACTTCTAACCTACCACACAGCAACAGATATTGCCACCTACCAATGCAAGGTAATTTCTAGCATCCAGCCAGCCGATCCTCCAGAGTCTAAACCGCAGCTAAATCCTTATGCTTCATCATTTTCTCCTGATTTATCTCAACCTTATAGGCCAGAGACACCACAATGTATTCCAGCAGCAAGGAGTGGGAGATCATACATGTCGGACTTTGCCAGATATATGATATGCAGGGAACTGATTAGCATTAGTCTCTCAAAGTTTAATGACCATGCTGACAAATATAGAGCCTGGAAATTGACGTTTGAAGCAGTAATCAATGATCTTAATCTCTCCGCCAGGGAAGATCTTGATTTGTCAACTGGTTAGGCCCGGAATCTTCATTCAGAACAAGTAAAGAGATTGAGAGCAGTTCATGCATGCCACTCAGAAGGTCTTGCTGCAGCATGGGAGAGACTTGAGCAGACCCAAGGCAGAAAGTGCTTTATTTAAGAGACTTAAAGCATTCCCCAAGATTACTAGTAAGGACAATCGCAAGCTCCAGGATCTGAGTGACCTGCTAAAGGAATTAGAATTAACTAAAATGGAACTACATCTGTCAGGACTGAGTTACCTTAAGGCTATGTTCACATGGCTTATTGTTGGCGTAATTGCGGGGACGGATTTCGCCCGCAATTATGCCATGTGCAATTATGCCATGTGCAGCGGAGGCGGGGTGGGGGGACCAGCAGCTCGCCAGCCCCATAGACATTCATTATCCACGGCGCTTATCCCGCCGTGATAACTGACATGTCACTTTCTCCCCGCTCGCGAAATACGGCGAGCGGGGAGAGGAGATGGAATCCATAGTTCTCTATGAGAACTGTGGATTACTGTAATGACTGGGATGGATTTCAGCCGTATTTCGCGCAGTACAGCGTGAATTACGGAGCGAAATCCGTCCCAAAATAAGCCGTGTGAACTTAGCCTAAAACTGCTCATGGCGTCAATCCAGTGGGTGTCCAAACAACTGCAAGGTATGCAAGAAAAATGGGCAGACAATGGCTCCAGACACAAAAGAGGACACAATGTGTTTTTCCCCCTTTCTCCTATTTTTCCAGATTCATCAGTGACCAAACTCGGAAGAAGAATGATCCCAGCTTTGACTTCACAGAATCTACTCTACCAGCTCCAACATAATGCTCAAGGTTTAATAGCACGACAAGCAAACGTAAAGACTTAAGGAGAACAGTATCTGTTAGAAAGACAAACGTCCCACTTACAGCATCCTCCACCACTAGGCAGGACGCTCTTGTCCTTAAAGAAAGGGATCCTAATTGCATGTTTCCTATACACAAAAGACCTTATCCTCTAAAAAGTTTTGGGCTTAGGGCAAAGACTTTGCAAGAGTGCAGAGATACTCTCAAGGAGCTTGGAGTGTGTTAAAAGTGCTGAGTTTCTTCAGACCACATTGCAAAAGACTGTAAGGCTGTAATCAAGTGTGGTGAATATAAAAGTGATAGACATGTTATAGCTATGCACCTACTTTATCTCCTAATAACTCACATTCTCAAGCAGCACCGTTGAAATGCTTTGAGGGGAGCCACAAGCTCAAGACTCGACCACAACCACTGTCTCCTCTTCCTGCATGGAAATATGTGGCAGAAGGAATGGTCCCAAATGCTGTGCCAACGTGAGCTTGGTCAAGGTCTACCTAGAAGGTCAATCTGAAAACCCACCAAAATGAATGCTATTATAGACGAAAAAAGCACATCTAGTAAAACCTAAATTCTTTGAGATTTTTGATGAGGCAAAAATGATGGTGAAGCAATACGATACACCCTTAACACCTGCTCTGCTTGTGTACAGACATTTGGCAGAAAAGCCGCTGGGTATGTTGTATCCTCAACTGAAGGGAACCACCACATATGTGTAACCAAATACCTTATGAAAGAGAAGAAATTGCTACACCAGAACCTACATATCATCATCCCCACGGGAGGCACCTAGCTAATGAGATTCATCCAATGAACATGAATGCTCACATTCTACTGTTACTCAGGAGAGATATTTAGAGAGTCCATAAGGTATATCAGCAATGTAACGTGCCAGATGATTCCCCAAAACCACTTGACTTAGGATGGGTAATTGTTGGCGATATATGTTTGAGCCATAAACTATCTTAAGTGAACTCCTTCAACTTATGTGCTCCAGAATGGTCACACAGCTCACTTTAAGCCATGCTCTCATCATTGTGAAGCAAAAGAAAGGTTCTCTAACCTCATCCAAGCACTGGACGTCATTACTACCCCTTATGAAACTTGGAAAGATCAGTGTTTTGCAGAACATCAGGTGACAAAAAATTAGCCTTGTCCATAGAAGACACAGAGTTTATTACAATAATTGACAGTGGAGTCTTTAAAGATTATATTGGGTTGCAGCCTTACCCTTTCACACTGTAAAAAACCCGGGTTTTCCAAACAAACCAAGAAAAGCTTATCCGATTTCACCTTTACAAATACATTAAAAACAAACCTGAAATGAAAGACACTTTTTACTCTCAATGATGGGAAATTTCACAATGCCCAGCGAACCAGCTCTTTTTGCAATAACACAAGATGTAATTTCCCCTCCTTTTGGAATATCATCCGTAAAAACCTAACTAGATCAGAGGGTATTCAACTCAAGTGCTAAGCATTGTGGCATATCTCCGAATGACATTCTCCTCACTGGTCACAACCTGACCAACAATCTATTAGGAGTGAGTTTCAGAAAGGAACCAGTCGCCATTACTGCTGATACTGAACAAATTTTCCATTCTTTTATCGTACCAAATTACAGAAATAAACTCAGATTTCTAATGCACCGAGACAATGACACAAGCAAGGAAATGGTTAAAAATTTACTAATCACTCAAACCTTGACCATATGAAAAAACCATAACCCTCAAAAGGCACAAGGAATCTTTCTAATTTTTTTTTCCCCAACAGGCGAATTGTCCTAAAGACTTTCAAACCGCTTTAGGGCCCCAAAACAAGACAACCACAGGCAAAGAATCAAATTTTTGGGGGGAAAAAATTTTTTTAAATAATTTTTTATTTTTTCAAGTTAATTATATGGATAAACTATTTTCTAAGTGTGGCATTCGCTCAGTAGTAAACAACTTATATGATCCATTGGGATGTGTAGTACCCTTGACTGTACAAGCCAAATTTCTGTAAGACGCTTCAGTTTATTAAGGGCTGGAATGCCCCACGCCCTTTCCCAAAAAGCAACGAAAAGTGTAGTTTTTTGGAAAAAAATCTCTGCAAGCCTTACATAGGATTCATCTGCCACAATGCATCACTCCAGCATCTCTTGCTACAAACAAAAGAAAGGAAATCTACATCTTCTCAGAAATATCTACTGAGGTCATAGCAGCTGTCGCCTACTTGAAGTTAATAGATTCCTGCAGTAAAGCTCATGTTGGATTTCTGTTTTGGAAAACCATGTTCACTCCTAAGTCTGAGCATACCATCCCTAAGCTTTAACTTTGTGGAACTGTACTAGCTGTAGAGGTCACAGACTTTATACAATGTGAATTAGGTTATTTTAGGTTGTATACACAACCAGCCAAAACGCGTCTATGTCAGTAACCACATTAAAAAGATTAGAATACCCTCTAAATCTGCTACCAAGCCAGCATCTTTTAGTTCCTTTGCAAATACTTCTTGGTTTACAGGCCCAGAGTTCCTGCTGAACAAGAGTAAAGAAACTCCTATTCAAGACATCTTCTGTCTCCAAGAAATTGACAACAATCCAGAGATTCATCCTGAAGTAAGAGCCCTTGTAACCAAGTTTTGGAGAAGTCTGGTTTGGGCTGTCATCGCTTTGAACACTTCTCTAAGTGGCTAAGGCTTGAATGCAGCATTACAAGAGCCAAGTTAGAGAAGTCAGAAAGAAACCCTCTTATTATTCCTGGCCATCACCATTTTTTTAACCCTGCGATAGGGCATTAAACAAGAAAGGGGGAAGCATCAAAACAAACATTTCACCCCAAGGGGGGGGTTTAGACTGGGAGGTTTTAATTTTGAAAATGTCCCCCAACAACCCAATTTAAAAAAATAATCACCCCTTTGTCCAAAAAAACTTTCAAAGAAAATTTGATTACTTCAACAAACCCGTTAACCCCCTTAAATATCCAAGAACCAGAAAACTTGAACCATGGACCCAGACAGTTCCCAGTCCCCATTTTTTTTTGTCCATCCCCCTTCCATGTTTTTGTTGTGGGTTTTTATTTGTTTTTAAATTTTTTTTCTTTTAGGTTCCCGTATCAAAGCTCAAAAAATCAGGGACATTACGCCATAGTGTCAAAAAAATAAAAAACTTTAGGGGAATTTAAGAGGGGAGTGTCTTTCCAGCTAAGGTTCCCAACTTGAATCCATTTGTTAGTGTTTTTGTGATGTTATAAATGTTTTTTATAAATTTTTTGATATTTAATCCCGCCCCCGTGGCCACTAATTTACTCTACCGTTTGTGGGGTCACATGTCACTTTTGCTGTATCTCCACTTTGCCAGACATGTTCACAAGCTGGAGAAGAGATTTTTTGGACCTCTTATAAATTCTCTAGGGTGTCCTTCTTTATGTCATCTGGGGGGGAAGTCTATAAACTCCTAAAGACATTATTAATCTTTCCACTGGATTCACATGAATTGCCTGAAGCTAGGGGATTAAATATAGCAAGTTCACGATCTACCATTCACTTGTACAGAGATTGCTGTTCACACTTATCAGGGACTTCTCTTATGTAGATTGGTGGCAAAATACCTGGTGTGGATGTTACTTTGACACATAACACTGTTGTTAGGATTACTGCAAACTAAACAAAAAATTTAAGGCAATGATGTTTCCCTATGGTAAAGATCTTCTGTGCCCCTGCCACACTGCAAAAAAAATTCAGGAATGGATTGAGTCATGTAACAAAGAGTTCAAGATCTTAGCTTTGCCCTCAAATTCCCCAGATCTCAATTTTATCACGCAATGATAGGATTTGTTTAAATTTAAGAATTTTAACCCTTTCATGCATATGGATCTCCCTGAATGTTCAAATAGCATTAACAATGTATAGAGCTCCACATGTTACAAAATAATAATATTTAAGTTTAAAAATAAATAAATATTAAAAGTACAAATCAACCCCATTTTGCCCTTTTAGAAATAAAAAAATAAAAATCCATTAGTAAATGATTAACATTCACATCAAAACACAGAAAAACCAATAGATTAATATAACAAAGCGGACAGTGCCCCTTACTTTCAATTGTGCATGCGTGACTAATAAAAGTCACATAACATCCCATGCTTTGTGCGACATATGATGCTAAGAAGTGCTAGAGTATAATAAATGCATGTGTAGAGTAATAGTTAAATGCCAGGAATCTATCTTTGCAATGGACCACTACCTATCCTAATAGTAATATTCTGATATAGGACAAAATTCAGCAATTTTACAAAGTATACTTAGAATATAACATCTGACTCTTGCTGTATCTGCACCTGAATTAACAAGCAGCGATAATGCAAGAATCATCATCTTCGGGTCAATACAACAGGAGCCCACAGACAGCACAATATGGAGCAAACATAAATATTTAAAGAACTAAAAAGGGTAAAAATAAAAATATTATTAACCCCTTCCTGACATAATAATATGGTTTTTAATTTTTCCCTCCCAGCCTTCCAAGAGTCATAACTTTTTTTTTATTTTTCCATCTAGATAGACTTATTAGGACTTTTATTTTGTGGGACAAGATTTCTTTTTAATGATGACATTGACCATACCACAGAATATTCTGGGAAACCGCAAAAAAATTCTAAGTGGTGCGAAATATGAAAAAAACTAACTTATGAAATGCTTGCGGGTGTTATGTTTTTTTGCAGTTCACTCTATGGTATAAATTATTTGTTATTATGCAGGTTGATATTATTCTGGCAATATCAAATATGTATGGTTTTCATTATGGTTTAGTACTTTAAAAAAAATTCATACATTTTATATTTCTTAAATTTGTTTGTCATCGTCATTTTATTCAAAAAAATAATTTTTTTTACTTTTACCTATGGGCCTGAGTGAAGGTGCATTTTTTATGGACTGAAGTGTACTTTAATTGGTACCAATACCAATTCTGCCGTGTCCACCATATAGGATAAAATATGTAATATTTTAATAGATTGGACATTTGCAGATGCGAGTGAAAAAATGCATCAAAAATGGCACAAAACTGCATCGTGTGAACATACCCTAAGAGTCTGTTTACACGGCGTCTTGCAGGCATATAGCAGCGCGTACTTCTGAAACGCTTCCACTAATATTCACTTTCCCCGGCGCGTAGGTGGTGGAAAGAAGTGACAAGTCACTTCTTTCTCCTGTCGTGTACTGTGGGGAAATATACTTTAAAATCATAGCACTGTGCTTAACAGCCCTGTTCCTAGAGCAGTCTTTGTAAGCACCAGAAAGTTGAGGAAACCTCTGATCCCCGGTGTTAACCCTTTGCGCTTAATTGTAAAATATTTATCCCTTCATGGGATTATAAAAAAAGTAAAACACATAATAAATAAAATAATCAAATAAAAATAAATATTTAATAAAAAATAATTATGCCTACATTACACAAAAAACAAACCTACACATATTAGGTACCCCTGGCCGTAAGAACTTTTTGAAAAATCTAAAAGAAATTATTTTAAAATCAAGGATTCCCCACAAAAAGTAAAACTTCCCCCACATAAAAAAAACTTATACAACTCTGTCATGAAAAAAAAAAAAAAGTTACGAGGTGAAACGAAAGAGGCAAAAATTAAAAAGAAATGTTTTCTGGTCATTAAGCCCCTTTTTGGCCTATGTTGGGGGTTTTTAAAAAAGGCTTTGGACTTGAGCATGTAAAGGGGGATGCAGTCCCCTTTTAATTTTGTACTGCATTTATAATTTTTTAATGGTGTTTTGCTTGCTTGCTGGTCATCTCTCTGTATACCCTTCTCTTGTGTGTGCTGCCTCTGCATTTCTGTTTGTTGTTCTCATTGGCAGAAGTGGAGCATGGTACAATTTAACTAGTAGAGGCTGTGACACTTGTTAATTCCCCGCTTTGTCCTTTATATAGACAGAAACGGAAATCGGAGTAAAAGGGCGAAACAACAGCAATTTTTCCAAAAATTTGGGGAAAAAAAAAATTTTTCCCCGGGGCCCAAGGGAAAGGAAAAAGCTTTTTAAGGAAAAAATGCTAAAAAAAGATCACCCAGAAAAATAAAAAAGAAGGAATTAAAAAGAAAAAAAAGGGAAGGGGGGCACAAAAAAAAGGAAAAGTTAAAAAAAAATTTTTTGAGTTCTTCCCGCTCATTTACCCGAAAAAAGCAAAGAAATGTGGGAGGATTCGTGACACATCCTTCTGCCACAATACAATTGTTACTGACATTTGACATACTGGTACATCATATTCCCGGTCAATGAGTATGAAGCGGAATAGCTGATCAAACCCACTCGAAAGTCATCAGGTAATAGCTAATTGTTACAGCTAGGATCTGTCACTATCAGCCAGGATCAGAGACAGCACTGATCCTGGCTGTTTAACGCTTTTCCTGATCACCCCCACCACCATATGAGTGATTGCCAGGGCAGATGGAGGTCTTACCTATAGAATAGCCATCATAGAATATCTTTTCAAATAAAAAAAATTTCAGAATTGCAGAAAAAAATGCACAAGTTTTTTGGCCTGCTATTAATCAAGTTCCCTAATAGAACAATAAAAATAAATTTAAAGAAAAGAAGTAGTAAAAAAGAACTAAAAATCGAAAAAGTTTGCAGCGCCCCCCTTTTGCAATTTTGCAAAAAATATTTAAAAGTTACACGTACAGTAATTGGTATCACCACATTTAATAAAGGCCAATCTATTAAAATATGATATCCTGTATGGTGAGCACTGTAGAAGAAAAAAAAATGCCATTGGGAATTATTTAGTGTTCCCACAAAATTGGAATAAAAGTGATCAAAGAGTTATATTTATCTGAAAATGGTTACCATAAAAACTATACTTCAGTCCACATTTAAAAATAGAAAAAGTTTTCAGATTTTTAAAAGTAACAAAACATAACAAAATTTCTACAAATTTGGTCTCACTGGAATGATGGCATTCTGTTTTTGCATGTCCCACCCTACATAGAATTTTTTAAAGATTTCCCAGTAGATTATATAGCATGGTCAATGGCAAGTAGATTTTACCCCATGGTAAAAATAAAAAAGTTATGGCTCTTGGAAGATGGGTATGACAAAATGAATGGAACAACAACAACAAAAAATTACTGTGGTGGTAAGAAGTTATTAAGAAGTAATATTTGTGCTAAGCTAAATACCATGAAAAAAGAAGAAAATGATTGGTATTCCCTCTCACAGCAAGTTCTTCTGGATGGGCCAATTATTGTAGAGCAAGACATTTCAAAAATCATGTTATTAAAAAATATGTATGCTTTATCTTACAAAAGGCCTTTTTGTATACTTCTCTTTGTTCCCTACAGCCTGGTCAGGCCACAGGAACTTATTTTCAGATAGTTCTTGATAAAAATAACTTAATGCACACAGTGGTAGTCTGTAACCATGAAGACAAGAGAGCAAGTTAAAGGTGCAAACGTAAAGCATACATATTTTTTTAATAAAAAGCATTTTGAAAATTGCTTACTCTACAGTAATTGGCCTTTCAGGCAGCACTTGCTTTAATGCAGTGTTTTTCAACTCCTGTCCTCAGGACCCACCAACAGGTCATGTTTTCAGGATCTCCCACAGAATGCACTGACCATAATTAAATCACCTGTGCAGCATAATGAAATCACCTGTGCAATGCTAAGAAAAGCCAGAAAACATGACCTGTTGTGGGGTCCTGAGGACTGGAGTTGAGAAACACTGCTTTAATGGGAATAACCCTTTAAACTGCCTTTATTACCAGCAAGCTCTTTTCAGTTATCTAAATTGTTTGGAAACACAATAATAACGTGCCCAAAAATGCACCAAAAACGCGCCTAACACCTTCTATTCAATTTAGATAACTGAAAGAAACTTGGTGGTAATAAAGGCAGTTTTAATTGCGGTGCAGTACTGCCACCGAAAAGAAAAGCACCAAACCACACTGTGTGAAAGCACCCTTGCAAGTAAGCACTGTGGCCTCTTCATTGCTTACCTGCCTTTGCACATCTACACCCCATAACTCTTTATTTCTGCAAGGTATTCCAGCTTTCTCCCATTCAAGTGATGGGACAAGGCTGCCATACCTTGTACTCTAGCTTCTACAAATTGCCGATCAGCGAGTTAGTTAGGTAGACTATAGGTCGGGCCCACATAAGTAAGTAGGCCACAGGTAGGGCCCACATAGGAAGGCAGGGTTTAAGTAGGCTATGGGGGGTCCATATAGGCAGGCAAGGTTTAGGTAGGCTATAAGGCAGAGTTTAGGTAGTATGTAAGGGACCCCATGTAGGTAGGCAGGGTTTTGGTAGGCTATAAGGGGCCCCATATAGGCAGGCAAGGTTTAGGTAGGCTATAGGGGGCCATATAGGTAGGTAGGCAGGGTTTAGGTAGGCTATAAAGGGCCATATACGTAGACAGACAGGGTTTACATAAACTATAGGGGCCCATATATGTATGCAGGAAGGGTTTAGTTAGCTATAGGGACCCACACAGGTAGGCAGGCAGGGTATAGGGCCCAAATAGGTAGGTAGGCAGTGTATAGCTGCTCTTATAGGTAGGTAGGCAGGGTATAGGGCCCATGTAAATTGGAAGGGTATAGTGGCTACTATAGGTAGGCAGTCAGGGTATAGGGACTCTTATAGGCAGGCAGAATATATGGCCCGTATGGGTAGGTAGGCAGGGTATAGAGGCTCTTATAGGTAGGTAGGCAGGATATAGGGCCCATGTAGGTAGGCAAGCAGGGTATAGGGCCCATGTTGGTAGACAGGCAATTTATAGGGCCCATGTAGGTAGGAAGGCAGGGTATAGAGCCCATATAGGTAGGTAGGCAGGTTATAGGGGCTCTTATAAGTAGGTAGGCAGGGTATAGGGGCTCTTATAAGTAGGTAGGCAGGGTATAGGGGCTTTTGTAGGTAGGCAGGAAGGATATAGGGGTTCTTATAGGCAGGCATGATATAGGGGCCCTTATAGGCAGGCAGGGTACAGGGGCTCATAAGTAGGCAGGCAGTGTATAATGGATCTTATAGGCAGGCAGGATATAGGGGGCATTGGTGAAAAAAAAGAAATAACTTACTTACCTCTCTTCAGAATCCCCCGACATGAGGAGCACCCGGCCAGTCTGTGCTCGGTGCGGGCAGTGCGATGATATGACGTCATCATGCCACCCACATCAGCACTGTGGACTGCCGCCTGGTAGGCTTAATGCACTGTGGGCTTGCAGCGTTCCGCTCTGCTTACACTGGTCAGTCTGACTTCTGCTTCTGAACACTTGGGACCGAGGGTCTGGTTGTTCAGAGGCAGCGGTGGTGGGCCCAGCAGGAACTACTGGGGTAGCAGATGTAGTAGCAGCTGCTACAGGGCCCGCGACAATAGGGGGCTCAGTCCCCCAATAATGTGGGCCCCGTAGCAGCTGCTACATCTGCTACCCCAGTTGTTCTGCCCCTGATGGGTTGTATTAAAAGGGGCATAAATGCAGTTTAGAGAAAAGTTGGCTTTGAGGGGACTTAATAAATATGTTTAAATATATGAAAGGTAAATATAGCGATCCCTCCCATGATCTATTTACTGTAACCGGAACAAGAGGGTATCCTCTAGGCATCCACCTAGAGGAAAGTTTCTGCATAAACATATAAAGGAATTCTTTACTGTAAGAGACTGTGGAACTCTCTTCAAGAGGAACTTGTCATGGTGAATTCACTAATAGAATTCAAAAAGGCTCTGGAGACATTTCTAGAGTGCAATAATATAACAAGCTATAGTGACTAGTATACTGGAGAAGGGACGTTGATCCAGGGATTTATTCTGTTTGCCAGATTGGCGTCGGGAAGGAATTTTTTCCCTAAAATGAGGACAATTGGCATCTACCTCATGGGGGTTTTTTGCCTTCCTCTGGATCAACACTGTAGCACAATAGGCTGAACTGGATGGACGTCTGTCCCGAGTGTTCAGGTTCTTTAGCAATGACATGTAATGACAGTATAAAATGCTAAATCATTTCCGATACATAGCAGCAGAAGCATTTTGTAGTGAAAAGAGAGACTGGTTAGTCAGTAATCCTGGTTTACTGTTAATTATATAAACATTTCAAGAATATCAAATATACTTTTTTACATGCTTAGACGAAGATGACTAGAGGTGATAGGGTTAATTGAGAAATAACATCAAATGCATTGGGCTCAGAGACACTCCAGGCAAAAGTAAGATCAGAGAGATCCACAACCTCTAAATGCAATTCTGTTTCAAGACACTGTAAAATAATATTAATATTCAGCTGAAGTGAGAAAGATACATGAAATATTACAAAAATATATGCAAGCAAATGATAGTGGATCAGCTTAGTCTGCTCACATCAAAGCCTTCTTCAATCTCGTCTCATTAGCTGTCTTTTTATGCCAAGCTAATAGAAAATCATATTAGCAAGTAATGTTGTTGCTTAGACTGAAATGAATGCTAATGCACTGTGATGTTAATCAATGACAAGGTGTCAAATCAATCAGTGTTCTCATATTGTGATGTTATCAGATGTCCCTTGGGGCAGCTAGTGCTATCCCCAAACACACTATGAAATTCCTTTTATTTCCGGCTCATGTCACACGCGCCATGACTGACCTGTCTGCTGCTGATGCTAAAATAGTAACTAATTAACACAGCAAAGGGTGACCAAACTGACATGTCCTTATAACTTATGTTCTGTGAGAGCCTGTGTCTCCACAATCATGTTCTTATTACAAGTTAAACATGACAACTTCCACAATAACAGAGATATGATGATGCTATTTAAGTGTGAATTGCTCATTATCCAATTTTTTGTATGCATACAGGTATAAATACCAAATTAAATAACACAGTGGCAGGGGCTACTCAGGTTTAGCAAGGACCAGATGTGAGATTTGAATGCTTATTAAATTACTGTGAGGAAGAAATACTTCCAAACAATCCTTAAAGGGAATGTATCACTTTATAAATCATGTTATATAATAAATACATTTAAATTTATATATACAGCAGGTGAAATAAGCATTGAACATGTCACCAATTTTTTAAGTAAATATATTCTATTGACATGAAATTCTCACCAGATGTCAGTAACAACCAATCCACAGACAAAGAAATTAAACCAAAGATGTGCATAAATTAAGTTATGTGTAATAATGATAAATGACACAGGGAAAAAGTATTGAACACACTTACTGAAATGTATTTAATACTTCATATAAAAGTCTTTGTTAGTAATGACAGTTTCAAGATGTCTTCTGTATGGAGAAACTAGTTTCATGTATTGCTTAGATGGGATTTTGGCCCTTTCTTCCACACAAACAATCAAATCCTAAAGGTTCTATGGGCGCCTTCTATGAACTCTGACCTTAAGTTCTTTCCATAGATTTTCTTTTGGATTCAGGTCAGATGATTGTTTTCAGGGACACACCATCTTGAAAACTATAATGGTAACACCCATCTGACAGATTCAGTAATACATTTTTAGGAGAAATAACAGACAAACAGCTTAACACAGATGTAAGGGACAAGTCAGGGGTGCACGAACAGACACGGACTGTGTGATGCCCTGACACTGTTTCCGTCCCCTGTCAGTGTATTTTGGGATGCTCGACTCATTAATAGGTCGGCCCCAACCATAAGACTGAGTGCTATACTGTATATCGTGAAAATACAAGACGCAGACAAACAATACAAAGTACAATAAGGGAAAGTCAGGCAAGCCGAGTCAGTAACTAACGGGAACGCGGTACAAAGTCAGAAGAATAAACGTGAAACAAGCTGAGTAAGGTAACCAGGAAGGCACAGAATAGAGAGAGTTAGTTATAGGCAAAAACAGACCAGTTTAACAGGCAAGGTGAGGAGACAGAACAGCCCTTAAATACCTGCCAGGAAAATTAAAGACAAAGGCAATAGGAGGACGAAAGGGAAGACAAGATAGGAAGATAGAACTGTCAATCACCCAGGAGCAAGGAGACAGTTTAACCCGTGGAGTTCTGGAATTCCAGAACAGAGGACCAAGTTCACACTGGGGAAAACAAATGCAAGTCATTATGTTAGAAACCACAGTTTTCGCCACAACGGCCGTGGCCAGAGACCAGAGCCCAAAGCTGGGGGTCTGTCGGGCATGATCATGACAACAGGATTATGAGAAGATGCAAATATTTACTAAAACACAGTTGGCAGAGATTGTCACAAGTCCTCTTTTACAGGTTAATGTGCTTTGCATTCTGTCAGCATGTTAAGTAAATAGAGATAGTAAGCCCTTGACTTAAGTTTGGTGTTACTACATCTATGGATGGAACATGTTCTTTTTAATCCATTAACCCCTTCCCGACATAGGGCGTATGGATACGCCCTAGCGGGAAGTGACTTCCCGCAAATGGACGTATCCATACGCCCTGGCGATCGCGCGGGCTTGCGGGCGAGCCACGCACGATCGCAACATGGGGCCAGCGGTAATTTACCGCTGGTCCCATGCCGTATCACCCCCGGCCGGAGTGGGCTCCGGCCGCGGTTGATTACCGCTTCATTACCGCAGCCTGTCATGGCTGCGATAATAAAGCCGCAGGCAGGAGGAGTGAGCTCCTCCTGCCTGCTCCCGGCGGCTGCCGCACTGTAGTGCGGCACCGATCCCCTGTCTGATGATCCTGGGAAGTGAACGGCACTTCCCGGGGTCATCAGTGACGTCACCATGCCCGCAATGCATTGTGGGCATGGTGACAGGCGTTGTCATGGCAACCAGTACACAGTACTGATACTGTGCACTGGTCTGCATTCTAACAGCAATCTGATGATTGCTGTTAGAAGATAAAGTGAAAAAAAGTGAAAAAAGTAAAAATAAATGTCAAAAGTGAAAAAAAAGTAAAACACAAACACAAAAAATAAAATAAAAACACGTACAACCGCCCTTTTCCCCTTTACAAACGCCAATCGCCCCAAAAAAGATCAAAAATAAATAAAGTACCCATATTTGGTATCGCCGCGTGCGTAACGACCCACCCGATAAATCTGTCATGTTAATTAACCCGTACGGTGAACGCCATAAAAAACAAAAACAAAAAACAGTCACAGAATTGCGATTTTTGTACATCCTGCAGCACATAAAATTGAATAAAAAGCGATCAAAAATTCATATAGACGCCAAAGTTGTACCAATTAAAACTTCAGTTCATCCCGCAAAAAAAAAGTCCATACACGTCTCTGTATATGGAAAAATAAGAAAGTTATGGCTCTCAGAAGACAGCGATGCATAAATATTATTTAACACAATAAAAACACTTTTTTTTTTTTTTTAAAGTGCTTCAAAATTTAAAAAACTATATAAATAGGGTATCGCCATAATCGTATCGACCCAGAGAGTAAAGCTAACTGGTCATGGATACTGCACAGTGAGCGCTGTTAAAAATAAAAATAAAAAACACTACTAGGATTGCAGTATTTTCTTCACCCTGCCTTCCAAAAAACGGATTTAAAACTGATCAAAAATTCTTGTCCCCCCAAAAATTATACCAATAAAAACGTCAACTCTTCCCGCAAAAAACAAGCCCCTACACAGCTCCGTACACAGAAAAATAAAAAAGTTATGGCTCTCAGACTATGGCGATGCAAAAACGTGTTTTCCTTTTTGAATAAAGTGTTTATATTGTGTAAAAGCAGTAAAACATAAAAAAATATACAAATTGGATATCGCTGTAATCGTATCGACCTGATGAGTAATACTAGTATGTCAGTTATACTGCACGGTGACCGCTGTTAAAAAATAAAAATAAAAAACACTACCAGGAATGCTGTATTTTGTTCAAAATGCCTCACAAAAACCTTAATAAAAAGTGATCAAAGCGGCATATGCCCCCCATAATGGTACTAATAAAAACATTAACTCATCCCACAAAAAACAAGCCCAGAATCATCTCCTTATACAGAAAACTGAAAACGTTATGGCTATCAGAACAGAACAACATAAAAACGCAATTTTTTTATAGAAACTATTTCTATTTTTGTAAAAGTAATAAAACATAAAAAAACTATATAAAATCTATACCATTGCAATTGTACCGACCCCCATAGTAAAGATATCCTGTCATTTACACTGCACGGCGAACGCTGTAAAATTGAAGCTCAAAAAACAATGGCGGAATTGCGTTTTCCCCTCATTTTCATAGCCCAATGCAAAAAAAAGCAACTTTGTAACACCTGTGCACCCAAAATGTACAATACACCCCTAGATGAGTTCTTTGAGGCGTGCTGAATCCAAAATAGGTTGACTTATGGAAGGTTTCACCTGTTCTGGTACTTTGGGGGCTTTGTATATGCGACATGGCCCCACCAAAATCTGCATTCCAAAAGCCAAGTAGCGCTCCCTCCCTTATACCCCCTGCCATGCGCCCAAACAGCAGATTACACCCACATGTAGGGTATTGCCGAACTTGGAAGAAATTGTGTAACAAGGTTTTGGGTGCTTTTTTACCAGGATTCCTTGTAAAAATTAAACATTTTCAGCTAAAATTGCAGATTATTGGAAAAAAAAAATTGTTTTACATTTTCACAGCCTAACGCTAAAATTTTTTGTGACACACCTGTGGGGTCGATATGCTCACTACACCCCTGGATATATTCCTTAAGGGGTGTAGTTTCCAATATGGGGTATTTTTAGGGGCGTTTATTAAGTTTTGGAACCTTAGGGTGTCCGCAAACCTGAAATGGCCCCTAAATAAAATGGTAATGAAAATGAGACTCCAGAGTCCAGTAGGTGCTCCTCCTATTCTGGGGCTTGTGGTTGAGCCAAATAATGCACTAGGGCCACATATGGGATATCTCTGAAAACGGCAGAATCTGGGGAATCAATATTAAGTTGTATTTCCCTGATCACATTTACCGTATTCTTGTGAACAATGTATAAAAATTTAAAATCTGCAAAAAAAGTGAAATTTTGAAATTTCACTTCCACTTTGCTTTAATTCCTGTGAAACACCTAATGGGTTAATAAACTTCCTAAATGCGGTTTTGAATACTTTAAGGGGTGTAGTTTCTTAGATGAGGGCATTTATGGGGGTATCTAACATACAGGCCAATCAAAATCACGTTAGAACTGGACTGGTTCTCTAAAAAAATGTATATTGCAAATTTTGTTGAAAATTTGAAAATTACTACTAAATTTCTAAGCCCCCTAATGTCGTAAAAAAAAAAAAGACATTTAAAAAAATGATGCCAAACTACAGCAGACATAGGGTAGATGCCAGTTATAAACTATTTTGAGTGGAATAACTATCTGTCTTACATGCAGAAATTTTTGAAGTTTAAAATTGGTAAATTTTTCAAATTTTTCACGATTTTTTGATATTTTTCACAAATAAACAAACATTTTTTGGACCAAAATTTCTTACTATCTTAAAGCACAATGTGTCACGAGAAAACAATCTCTGAATCACATGGATAGGTTAAAGTGTCAAAAAGTTATTCTCACATAAAGTGACACATGACAGATTTCAAAAATAGGGCTCTGTCAGAGAGGCCAAAACTGGCTCCGGCGGTAAGGGGTTAAACTTCTGTTTTTATGTATACATTTACAATCTGTGTTTCTAGTAGCAAGCGCCCTAAGCCTCTTGCACATGGCTGTATGTACAAACCGGTAATGATCCTTAATCATAGCAATAATTTAAAGCGGTTGACCACTTGGAAAAAAAAAAAACATTTAAATAGGATCAGGACAGACAAGAAAAGAAGAAAATGGCACTTACTGTCAGGGCCCGGACTGGGAATAAAAATCAGCCCTGGCACTAAGCCCCCAGCAGCCCACATACAATATCCGCTTAAAAAATTCCCCTTGTTCTCGTGCCTCACCACTTTCTAAAATAAACTACACTATAAAGCTGCTTTCACACGGAGCATTTTTTATGTGTTTTTGGCGCGGTTTTGTGCAGAAAGGCAGAGCAGTTAATGCTGAACATTTCTGCACAAAAAACACATCAAAAAATGCACCAAAACCGCTCCGTGAGAAAGCCCCCTAGACAAAAGCAAGAGTAAAACAGTGGTGCAGAGAAACCCCTCATCACAGAGTCAGGTGTGCACTTGCTTTACAATCAGGAACAAGCCCACACTGACACTACATAGGCACCAGCATAACCTACAACCCTACCAATCACATCCCCAGTAGTCAGGTCACCATCACATGAAAACAGCACTGATTAAACACAGAAGTAAATGACCCTGGACAGCAGGGACTCACAGGAGACGTCATCTCTGATGAGAGTTGTTTTCTTCTCCTTTTCTTCTCCATCTAGCCCAAACCTCCATGATGTCTTCCCTGATGAGTCGTTCCCTTCCATTTCTTTCTCTGTCCGGTACAGCATGCAGTGTCCTCTTCTAGTGGTCACTACTCGTCCCTGTAGAATTTACCACAAATACATCTTAGACTCCTCTCTTTTCCAGCACTTTCCTAGCAATTCCTCAAACAGCGTATGTTAGACCCTAAAAATTAGAAATTCAAAAATGTCAGATAAAAGTAAATAGGTAGACCCCCATTAGGTAGGTAAACAGGGCTTTCCTCCATTAATTTGGTAGGTAGACAGGGCCTACCCCTGTAATTAGCCAGGTAGCTGGGGCTGCTCCCAGTAACTAGCCAGGTAGCTAGGGCTGCACCCAGTAACTAGCCAGGTAGCTAGGGCTGCCCCCAGTAACTAAAGGAAAAATGTCCAGCTGTACTTGCAAAAAGTATAATCCACAATTTATTCGGAGGGAAGTAAAATAAACAGGAAAAACAGATACATCTAACCCGTTTCAGGCCTTGTGCATATCGGCCCTTAGTCGTAGCATAGTAACATGACAAAACACGCTCATTTATATAATCACATACGTTAATCAACAGGTGTTAATCAATGGGCGTGAAAACCGCAATGGACAAAAGACACATAAAGGAAAAGCAGCAGGAATAATCATAGAATATATATATATATACACCAGGTTAATAATGCAATATTAAATCCTGCCTGCTATTCAAACCAGATAGCACTCTCGTTTTTAAGGTAAAAATCCAAAAGGATTCACGGTTCAAGAGCCTGCCCATGCGACCACCCCCCCCCCCCCCCCCTCTCTGATACATTAACCCTTTCAATCCCTTGTGCCACATTCTGTCTCTATAACATCTTTCAGAAAAAGTTCTGCAGGGAATACTATTTTGCATGCTCATTCGTGCCATGCAAGGCATACCATCAAAAATATTCCTGTTGGTGAAATGCTGCGATCCAGACGCAATTGTTCGGATACGCAGGATTTCTTAAAAGAAAGTGAAAAAATTGAGGAGAGACTTAGGCATGGACAGTATCCAAATTGGAGCCTGAAACGCGCTAAAAATTTAGCATTTAAAAGAACACGAGATAGTCTATTGGTAAGACGTTCCAACAATGTTTCAAATTTTGCATTAAAGTCACCTTTAATTTTCTCTACTAAGTATTCTGTGGAGTTTTCTCAGATATCGGCTATACTTAAAAAGTTTTTGCCTATACTCACTTCTGACCCCCTTTTAACCAGTTGTTTTTCTGGTGGTTTCAAATGTATCGCTAAAAGAGCTCCTACACTCAAGCAACAGTTGTCACCTAGTTTGTTTCGAGGTTCTACTTTGAAACCTACTTGGCTGCGGTATGTAGGATGCTTTAAGTGTGGACACAGCCGGTGTATCTGTTGCGCCATTTTGAGTCAAAGTTCTTCTTTTCAATCTTTTCAGACGAATAGCAACTATACTATTAAGCAGTATATCAACTGCAATACTCAATATGTTGTTTATCTTGTTTCATGTTTGCAGTGTCGCGTCCAATATGTTGGCTGTACAACCTGCAAACTGAAGGACCGCATCAGAAGACACTTATCCGATGCTAAAGCCGCCATTATGCATGGTTCATCGGCTGTGTCCCAACACTTTATCGTACATCATGGAGGTAATACAGATACCCTTGTGGCACAAGGGATTGAAAGGGTTAATGTATTAGAGAGGGGGGGTGACGGCAGGCGCAGGCTCTTGAACCGTGAATCCTTTTGGATTTTTACCTTAAAAACGAGAGTGCCATCTGGTTTGAATAGCAGGCAGGATTTAATATTGCATTATTAACCTGATGTATATATATATATATATTCTATGATTATTCCTGCTGCTTTTCCTTTATGTGTCTTTTGTCCATTGCGGTTTTCACGCCCATTGATTTGTAACACCTGTTGATTAACGTATGTGATTATATAAATGAGCGTGTTTTGTCATGTTACTATGCTACGACTAAGGGCCGATATGCACAAGGCCTGAAACGCGTTAGATGTACCTGTTTTTCCTGTTTATTTTACTTCCCTCCGAATAAATTGTGGATTATACTTTATGCAAGCACAGCTGGACATTTTTCCTTTCGCTATTGGATTTTCACATGAGCCGTGTGGTCCGTGCTGGCTTCGTTTTGCTATCGGTGAGCTGGTTGTTCAATGTCTATTTGCCCCCAGTAACTAGCCAGGTAGCTAGGGCTGCCCCCAGTAACTCGCCCGGCAGATAGGGCTGCCCCCAGTAACTAGCCAGGTAGCTAGGGCTGCCCCCGGTAACTAGCCAGGTAGCTAGGGCTGCACCCAGTAACTAGCCAGGTAGCTAGGGCTGCCCCCAGTAACTAGCCAGGTAGCTAGGGCTGCCCCCAGTAACTAGCCAGGTAGCTAGGGCTGCCCCCAGAAACTAGCCAGGTAGCTAGGGCTGCCCCCAGTAACTAGCCAGGTAGCTAGGGCTGCCCCCAGTAACTAGCCAGGTAGCTAGGGCTGCCCCCCAGTAATCAGCCATGTAGGGCCAGTAATTAGCCAGCTAGGGCCAGTAATTAGCTAGCTAGGGCCAGGGGCAGTAATCAGCCAGCTAGGGCCAGGGGCAGTAATTAGCCAGCTAGGGCCAGTATGTATGCAGGCAGGGCCAGTATGTAGGCAGGCAGGGCCAGTATGTAAGCAGGCAGGGCCAGTATGTAAGCAGGCAGGGCTAGTATGTAAGCAGGCAGGGCCAGTATGTAAGCAGGCAGGGCTAGTATGTAAGCAGGCAGGGCTAGTATATAGACAGGGCAACTTATAGGTAGACAGGGCTAGAATATAGACAGACAGGGCAGGTATATAGGCAGACAGGGCAGGTATATAGCTAGACAGGGCTGGTATATAGCTAGACAGGGCAGTATATAGCTAGACAGGGCTGGTATATAGGTAGACAGGGCTGGTATATAGCTAGACAGGGCTGGTATATAGCTAGACAGGGCTGGTATATAGCTAGACAGGGCTGGTATATACGCAGGCAGGGCTGGTATATAGGTAGACAGGGCTGGTATATAGCTAGACAGGGCAGTATATAGCTAGACAGGGCTGGTATGTAACTAGACAGGGCAGGTATATAGCTAGATAGGGCAGTATATAGCTAGACAGTGCTGGTATATAGCTAGACAGTGCTGGTATATAGCTAGATAGGGCTGGTATATAGCTAGACATGGCTGGTATATAGCTAGACATGGCTGGTATAAAGCTAGACAGGGCAGTATATAGCTAGACAGGGCTGGTATAAAGCTAGACAGGGCAGTATATAGCTAGACAGGGCTGGTATATAGCTAGACAGGGCAGTATATAGCTAGACAGGGCTGGTATATAGCTAGACAGGGCAGTATATAGCTAGACAGGGCTGGTATATAGCTAGACAGGGCAGTATATAGGCAGACAGGGCAGTATATAGCTAGACAGGGCTGGTAGTTTTAAAAAAAATAAGTAAAAACAATACTTACCTGATGTCTCTGCTTCCTCTTCTGTCTTCCCCGGAGCGGCCGCTGGCAGCAGTGTGCGGGACGCGGAGCGGGCGCGATGACGTCATCACATCGCGTACCTGCCCCGCGGCCTGGTGAGCTGAACAGACAGGATCAGTAGATCCCAGCTGTTCAGCCTCGGCCGCTGCTTGCACCGCGCGGTGCAGGCGGCGGCCGTGATGGCTGCATGGCTGGGTCGGTGACCCGGCCGTGCAGCCGTGTGGCGAGGGGGGCCTGTCGGTCCCCTGCCACAGGGGTCCGGTCGCTGATGCGACCATTGCGGCCCCTGTAGCGCGCCACAGACCGGCGCCGGGACTCGGGGCCTGCCGGGGGGAAACACTGGTCCCCTCGGCGGTCGCTCCGAGCCGGCCCTGCGGCCCGCCGGGCAACTGCCCGGTTTGCCCTGTGAGCAGTCCGGGCCTGTTTACTGTACATACCTGTTCCCCACTGCTGCTACCTCGGAGCTATTAAGTGATCTGCTCCTCTTCCCACCCAGGTTCTCATCCTGACACAAAGTACAGGCTCATGCTCCATTGTAAAATAATGGATCACAAACTTCTCCTGTGTGTAGATATGAGAACAGTGGATTGCCAGAGAGCTCCAAAGTGATATCAGCGGGGAATAGTAGGTGCAATTTCTTTCTTTTTTTACCCAACCAGGTCCCATTCAAATATAACCCTTTTAACAGTAGTGCAATGTCTAGAGTTCTTATTAGGTCTGGGAGTTTTGTTACAGAGCCCTACGAATGTCCTGTGAAAATGATCTGCAAACTACAATCACAGAAATGAATGGGTGCTGCATGACTTTGTCTTAAAAGAGTTAGAAAATATTCTTATGCTTACCAAAAACTATTTTCTGGGTAGTGGTACAAATCCAGAATCTGGAATCAAATGTATGACCTTTCTGTAAAACCATAAACCAAAGCTTTACATAGAGGCAGCTTGTCTTGCTTTAAGATAGAAGTGAGAACCTATTATTTATAATTGTTTCCCTTGTGTCCAGTGGTTTGAAATTGCAGAGGTAAAGTAGGCTCAGCATGCATGTAGAAAGTTTTTTAAGGACATTCCGGATAACAAAAAAATGTTTGAAGAACGTCAACTGAATGTGTAAAAATATGGGCTCTGTTCAAAGCTGCTCCAATACATCACCCTTGTTAGTGCTTCTTTTTAAGTATAAGTAAATAACGTTCTCCTATAAATAATATAAATTAACTGATTAATTGCATTCTAATATTTTAGGTAATTATGAACTTATTTAACAAATTATTACAAGGAAGGTCCTTACCTAGTATTTTCCTGGGTTCCGAGCAACATACAACCCCGAGATTCATGGAGATATTCATCTGATTATCTAATTTCTCTTTCTTCCTGCTAATGACTTGAGGATAGATTGACTACTACAACCTATTATATGAACCATTTTACATTATGAAAGGAGAAAGGTCAGAAAAAAAGCTATACAGAAAGGGTCAGTGCTGCCCTTTTACATACTGATGGCATAACATCAAAATAACACATGATTCAGTATCACATGCAACAGGTTTCATGTACAGAATACCTGGTATTGTTGGAACATACTGTAGTAGAAAATTTATTACAGGCTACCCACTGATGTCTACTTATTTGGCACAAGGGCCCAGATGTGACTGCTACCTCTGCCACCACCTATATGGTTGTTATGATGCTTACTGGTGGTTTATATCTCCTATAAGAGCATAAAGATTTCAGGGCTAGTAAAAAACAGCCAAAATCTGTGTGCTAATCAAATTTAAAGGGGTGTTCCAGTAGTTTCAAAAGATCAATTGTCAGACAGGGCATGATAAAAATAGAAGAAAAGAAGCATACTTGCCTTCTGGATGCTTCTGTTCTGTCCTTGTGCCCGTCCTGTTCATCTCAACTGTAGCACGGAACGTTCATCGTTCACATGACAGGCGCAGTCAATCACATGCACATGACCACTGTGGCCTGTGATTTACTGCACATGTCATATGAACGATGAACGTTCCATGCTACAGCCGAGATGAATGGGGCGGGCACCAGGATGGAACGGGAGCATCAAGGAGATGAGTATGCTTCTTTTCTTACATTTTTATCATGCCCTCTCTGACAATTGAGCTTTTGAAACTACTGGAACAACCCTATAATCCTTTACTGACATTGGATCTTTGAGTACATCCTAATGCCGTAAGGGGTTTTGTAGCGGGATTGCGGCTGGTTGCAGTGCGGGATGGTGCCGACGCTATCGCGGGCTGTTTAACCCATTAGACGCCACAACAAAGATGGCAGCAGTGTCTAAAACAATGAGAAACAGTGCTGCGCACCGTTCCTCACTTCGATCAGGGCCCCTGCGGCAAAATCGTAGGGCCCAGATTGCTTAACATGTCATCTCGAAGCCTTGTGAAGGCTTCCATTGCTGCCATATTTTCTGTTTCTGGGGCAGAACCGCCATCTTTGTATTATAATGTATTAGGCTTTATAAGCGATCGCGCCCTCTAGTGGTGAAGCACCCTAGGGGGACTCAAAGCTGAAGTAAAAAAAAAAAATAGTTTTAAAGTGTAAAAAAAATAAAAAATATTAATATTAAAGTTACACATATATGGTATTGCCGTGTCCAAAAAAAGATATGACATTGTTTATCCCATATGCTCAACACGGTAGGAGAAAAAAATTCCAAACGCCAAATTTGCTTTTTTTTTGTCATCTCACGTGCCCTAAAAAATGTAATAAATTGAATTTAAAAAGTCGCATGTATTCCATACTGGTACTAATAAAAAGTACACTTCAGGCCACAAAAAATGCCCCTCGCTGAAGTCTGTAGGTGTTAGTACAGAAAAGTTATTGGTTGCAGAAAATGGCACCGCCACGCAAATTTCAAAAATGAAAAATGTTTGGAATTTTCTGTGGTACCAAAACATAATGAAAACCCTAGATGTTTGGTATTGCTGGATTCGCATCACACTGTAGAATAGAGATAACACATCATTTTTACCAAAGGTTGAACCCTGTAAAAACAAAACTCCCGCAAACATGTCGGCAGTATTTTTTTTCACATTTTAGCCCACTTAGAATTTTTTTTGCGGTTTCCCAGTATGTTCTGTAGTACAATTAATGACACCATTAGAAAAATTTCTTCTGAGGAAGGAATTAAAATGGATTTTTGATATGAATGCCTTACAACCATCTGGTCTGAATATCGAGTTTAGTACGAGTAAGCGCTAGACTCCTCTGTATTATGATTCATTGTGTGTACATATTGTTTTTAAGATATGTTTTATTATAATATACACTAATATTTATATTTTGTTTCATTTCCATAGGCAAGAATATACGAGTGGGGTCAATCAGGAGGTTCTTTTACTCTTTATACGTATTTTGGTGATTTTTCTGCGCTAATATGTTCCCTTATTAAGGTTTATTGCTACACAATATGGATACAGCCATTTCTACAGTCCATAAATTTGGATAAAACATTAACAAATTTATTTATACACAGGGCTGTATCTAGAACAAGGGGGCATCCTTTACGTCTTGAGGAACGAAAGTTTCTACATAAACATAGAAAGGGATTCTTTACTGTAAGAGCAGTGAGACTATGGAATTCTCTGCCAGAGGGACTGGTCATGGTGAATTCAATAACCGAGTTCAAAAAGGGTTTGGATGCATTTCTGGAGCGTAATAATATAACAAGTTATAGTGACTAGGATTCAGGAGAGGGGTCATTGATCCAGGGATTTTTCTGATTGCCAGATTGGAGTCAGGAAGGAATTTTTCCCTAAAATGAGGACAATTGGCTTCTACCTCATTGGGGGTTTTTGCCTTCCTCTGGATCAACACCTTAGCAAAACAGGCTGAACTAGATGGACGACTTGTCTTTTTTTAGCCTTACAAACTATGAAACTATGAAACAAATGGGACACTGATGTTTTGCTTGAGATTGCCCTGCACATCCCTACATGCTCACACTTTGTGTGGTGTATGGGGGGAGGGTGCCGCAGCTGCATGTGAACGGGTGTTGTGGTTCATGACTTGCGATTTTAGGTGCTTGGCGTTGGGCATCATAGCATATATATCTGTATGGGCCTGAGCATTGTTTATGTATCCTAGGACTGTGAGGCTGTTACATACTGTGACTTATGTATCATGTAAACATAAGCAGTTATTCATAACATCTAATTTTGATACGATGTATGTGCACTTGATGTGCGGTGTAAGAGTAAGGGCACTGAGTCTACGCATTTCTTGGCTGAGGCCGATCATGACGCGCGCTCTTATTGACGTGCGCAGTGTCAGCATTACGGCCCGATACCTTACATGACATGCGCTCTTGGAATTGACATGTGCAATAGAATTTTGAAGACGCCGAACCTCGCTTATAGTACCGATTGGTCCCGCTCGTTGTAAGTAGTGGAGTTCCTTGCCTTTATTTGTTGAGTGGTTGTCAGTCACTACTATTATCACTTGTGATTGGGTATTTATTGCTATGTATATTAAGATAGCTCACTTATTGGATATTATTGATGTGGGTGTATACTATCTATTTGTATATATTATGATGTCACTAGCACAATGATTATGCTTGAAAAAGGCTCTGCTGTTATTTTTTTAGCCAAAACGTCGCACTTGTTTGTACTCTTGATCTTTCATTAAAAAGAAGCTTTTTGTGCTGACGTCCACAATTTCATCATTTCTGACCATTAGAAAGTACATCTTGCCATGCAAAATAAAAGCCCTCATATTTCTATGTAGATGAAAAAATAAAAAAAATTTAGCTCTGGGAAGGTGGAGAGGGAAACGTGAATGTGAAAAAATAGGCATTAAGGGGTTATCTGACCTGCACAACAGCAGAACCAGATATTATGACCATTGGAAAAAGAAATCAAGTTTTGCAACTTAGCTACTGATCATGTGTGACTACTGGCACTAGAGATGATAGGTGGATGTTCTTAGAGACATTCACAGAAACATAAAGGGATGCTAAAACAATCATCAACAGCAATATCTAGACTAAGGAGTATTTTTCTTAAATTATTGTTATTGGTTAATTGTAATGTTTTGGATGACTTAAAGGGGTTTTATCATTTCATTAAATGGTCTTCAGAATAAGGGGACAGTAAAAACAAGCAACTTTGCAATTGGATGTCATTAGCAAAGCTGTCTTGTATTCACAGTATTCCTTATCTTGTGTTTTTGTTTACACTGATATCCAGTCCTGGTCGAATCCCTCCGGATCCCTACTCCTTGCATTTCACTAGCTGAGAGCTCATTTACATTCTGTACAGCCCCCGGTCAAATTCACGGAGCTGTGTCTCTCACTCAGAGTAAGGGACTGTCACATTTTCACTTTATACAGGCAGAAGAAACAGAATTACACTGAAGGGCTTACACAATCAGGAAATAGCACAATTTGTGTTGATCCCTGCCTGACTCAGAGATAGGGGCCGTAGCATTTTCTCTCTCCACACCCAGCAGAAACAGACTGCAACAGATTCTACAATGAGAAAACATAACAGTTTTGTCCCGATGCCTAACTCTCCTGCATAAAAGCGAGATCTGTGCCGTTCATAGAGCATCTCCAGCTGTGAGAGGAGAATAGTTGCTCAGTCTAGATTGAATGCAGCCTGTGGTATGTATACAGCTCTTACAAAATAAGACTGCAGGGAAAGACACAGTGACATGTGGACTCAGAAGGGTGGGGGGAGTCTCGGGAGCCAGCATGCACAGTGAAGGGGGGGATGATGTCACCCAGCTGGGAGGGGAAGAAACGCCCCTGCATTTCCAGAGTTGAGAAGCTGAGAGCAGTGTGAATCAGCCGGACTAAGGAAGCGATACATCCCCTTTAACAGAAAAATGTAATATTTAATCGTTAAACCTCCTTTATTCTGAACAGAAACTGAAATAAAATTAAACTTAGACTTAACGTATTTTTCAGATGAGAAGATGCACTGGACTATAAGACGCACGTAGGTTTTAGAGGGGGAAAATAGGAAGAAAAAAATTGAAGCAAAAAGTGTGGGGTGAAATGTATGTTTTGGGTGGAAATTGGACTTTTTGATCACTTTTTATGCAATTTTTTTCGGGATATTAAATGAACAAAAACCTATAATTTTGGTTTTTGAAATTTTTTCTTCTACGGTGTTCAGCGAACGGGATAAATTATGTTATATTTTAATAGATTAGACTTTTACGAATGTGGCGATATCAAATGTGTGTAACTATTTCATTTTATTATGTGTAAAACGACAAAAGGGAGGTGAGTTAAACTTTTAACTTTTAATATTTTTTTTAAACTTTTTTTTTTTACTTTACTACTCAGTCCCCTCAGGCACTTGACCACTAGGGGGCACACTTCCTTGTCCTAAATAAAGGAATTTTCATTGGGTGTAACAGGTGTACATACATGGCAGCTGTGGAAGCCTGTATAAGGATTCAGCTGCTATGGCAACCAATCGCCATTGCAGGTGGGTGATCGGACAGAGAAGCAGTGCTCAGCATCCTCATTCAGCAGACAACGGTAGAGATGTTAAGCATAGGGATGGAGCCTGCTCCATCCCTGCTGCTAGCAAGTGTCCGCCGGACCGAGCAGTGCCTACACTCAGTGGCCATCAGCTGCACCCAGCAGCTGTCCGCCGCACTGACCGGTGCCCACACTCAGCGAGCGCTTGCCGCCCACACTGAGAGATCTTGGGCTGGCAGGATACTGGAGTTTCACGATGCTGCGGAGAGCCGGTGGCGGGGTTTAACCCTTTATACCCTGCCGCCGGCTTCCTGCAGCATCGCTGCACTCCAGTCTCCTGCCACCCTGAGAGTATATTTGGACTATAAGACACACCCCTGTTTTACCCCCAAATTTTTTGGGAAAAAGTGTGTCTTACACGGTAAGTGTTGGCTTTGCGGTTTTCATATCACTCATAGATGCTAATGAAGAAGGCAACATGTACCCATGGGCTCTGATAAGATTGCAATGAAAAAGAAAAGGTACACTTTTGTACTAACGACTAATGGCATTTAACATTAACTAATTATCATTTGCAGAATATATGCAATATATAATGTTTACAACCCTGTTAAGGGGTCACATAATCACCTTCCTCTAATGCTACATTATTAGACATCACATTAAATCAATAATATATTTTGTAGCATACACATCCATTCACATTACAGTAAGGGTAGAAATAGAAATAATAAAATAGGCCTTTACGCTTTATGAAGATCTCTTTGCAGCTGTCATCACAAGTGCAATTTTCAACTTGCCTGCTACTAAAAAATAACTAATTAGAATGACAGTAAGAGCTGATGAAAAGCTGTCATTCTTTTATTTCCACTATTATTTCAGATACTCATTATTAATGAGCCAAATGTAATCATTTAGGGCAGTTGCTGTGATTTACAGTTTATCAATATCCTCAGAATAAGTAACTTCATTGCTCAGCTTTAAAATAGGAATGGCAATGACAGTAGTACATCAAAGGAAAGGTATGAGCATAAGGGAAATGATATGGGTAAAGGGAACAGACTTTATGTATTGCTTTATAACCGAACGTTTGTATTGCTCTAATTCCTCTATAAAATAAAATGTAACTTTGCAAACTTTGCTAATGACGTTAGCTAAAAATAACTTTCTGTTTCGTGTGTGCAGAGTTATATGCTTCCAAAATGTTGGGATATTTTTAATCAAGACTATTAGCAAAATTACTTAATTTTTAATTTACAATTCATTGGAGCAATAAAACAAACTGGTCTCTGTTGTGAACATAGCCTTCAACTCTTGCAGCCACAGATTTTTTAAAACTTTGAAGCTGTGGAAGACAGGACAATTTTCATACTTTTGACATATACAGGAGTAGCAACGACTACTGCATTCTGATAACTTGATAACTTGCCATTATAGTTAACCTATCATAAGGTGTTAACTGTAAAATTAATGTCTGCTACAACTTTAAAAATAAAACCTAACCTACAAATTATGAAAAAAACACACTGATAAATTCATATGGTGTGTTTTATTCAAAAGAAAAAATACTCTGTATAATATGTGCAAGAAGTTCATGGGACATCATAAGATCTTTGCTCCAT
Source organism: Phyllomedusa bahiana (assembly GCA_025379985.1). Taxonomy (NCBI): domain Eukaryota; kingdom Metazoa; phylum Chordata; class Amphibia; order Anura; family Hylidae; genus Phyllomedusa; species Phyllomedusa bahiana. The sequence goes on from JAODAL010023699.1 coordinate 37,419, forward strand.
ATTTCAATTCTTGCCATGTATTTTACAGTGTTTTAGGATGCAGATTAGTCCTATCTAATGACAGACACTTTAATGAAAACAATTGTACACTTTGGGGCCTTTTTTACCTAACTTAATGCTCCATACCCATAGGCACATTTTAATTTTCCATAAAAGTTGTATAAAAATTTAAATTTGTGGCTACAAGTGTGACGCAAACAAAAGGTTATATGCACCACCATGCTTCCTATACATGAAACTTTAAAGGGAACCCGTCAAGTAGTTTATGCTACCCTATCTAAGATGAAGAATGTAATAGAAGGAGAGAAGCTGAACTCTGTGAGATATAGGTTACTGTGACTTGGGGCAGGATTTCTGAGTAAAAAGCAGAGAAAATCCTGACCTGACTTCTTAAAAGACCTTGGGAGTCCTGCTTCCTCTGCACACATACAGTGATTGACAGATTTCCCTGTATTAGTGTGATTACAGATTAAACACTCAACCATTGTATGAGGGTGAAGTAAGTAGTATTTTCAGTTTAACATTAAAAATTTTCTTAGTTTTTTTTTCTTAGCAGCAAAATCGGCATCAAATCGTACAAATATCAGCTCAGCTTCTCTCTATCACTTCCTGATCTCAGATAGGGCAGTTTAATCCAGTTTACAGGTTCCCATTAACATGTGGATCGTTTATACCTACTACTTGTGTCTTGTGTCTAATTATACATACTTTGCTTTCATAAAATCACCAGAAATGGAGGACCACAAATTTGGTTATAAGATAGAAATTAATTATCTTTAAAATACTGAGAGAACACACCTTGAAAAGTGAAGGCATCCCTAACCCCTGTATATTTGATAACAGCAGATGACCTGACAATTGCAGTTGTCTTGATGAGCTGCTTACATCTGTGTCTACCTAACATTCTTGGCTTTAAAACTTGACCTAAATCACAGGTCTAGCTATGTCTAGCCTGAGAACCATCCATTATTAGTAACAATGTACCAGGTGAATCCTTGACTCCTAATGTTTCTCACTCCCAGGACGCAATAGACAAGTCCTTGGAAGGAAAAGGGTTTGCCACTGAAGAATAGCCTAATTTGGGCTTTAAGCACCATGTTTTTTTGTTGTTGCTTTCATCTTTGCATCCAAAGGTCACAATTTTTTATGTCGATATGTAAGGGCTTGTTTCAGTAAGATAAGTTGTATTTTTCAGTCACATGATTTTGAGGTTTATAAAATGTATGGATTAGCTATTATAAATATTTTTTTTTGGGGGGGTGAAAAAAAATTCTGTAATAATTTATGTTGTTTTTTATGGAGTTTAAATACTTTTATACATAAAAGTCTTTTTGCTTAGGCACATTCTAAGAGCCATAACTTTTTTTTTTCTGTTAGTGTAGAGGGATTGTTTTATAAAATGGGCTATAGTATTTATTGGTAACATTTTGAGATATTTATCATTTATTGACATACTTTTATACATTTCTTTGATGGAGTGGAAAACTATAATCACTGATCCCAGCTGTTATAGCAGAAGCATGGCTATTAACTGATTCTGGGCTCCCAATGTTGATTTCAAGAGCACATCTGTAATTACAATGATATACCATACATGTGTCTTAATAGAAGTCATTCTGTTCTGTCATTTGGCTAAATAGGTTACACTTCCAGACCAACACTGACGATATGACACTTTGATACAATGTAAAGTAGTCAGTGTACAGCTTGTATAACCCAACAAACAACCATCAATGTCTAAACTGCTGGCAACAAAAGTGAGTACACTCTTAAGTGAAAATTTACAAATTGTCCCAATTTACCATTTTCTCTCCAGTGTTACAGGGTCTTAGGTTTAAATTGGGAGCAGGTGTGTTAAATCTGGTGTTATTCCTCTCAAACTTTCTCATACTGGTCACTGAAAGTTCAAAAAGGCACCTAATGGCAAATAACTGTTTGTGGATCTGAAAGAAAGAATTATTGTTCTACTTAAAGATTGCCTAGACTATAAGAAGGTTGCCAGCACCGAGACTGAGCTGCAGCAGGGTGGCCAAGACCATAAAGCAGTTTAACAAGACAGGTTCCACTCACAACAAGCCTTACTATGGTAGACCAAAGTAGTTGAGTACAAGTGCTAAACATCAAACTCAGAGACTGTATTTTCAAAATAGACATATGTATGCTGCCAGCATTGCTGCAGAGGTTAAAGGGGTGTTGAATCAGTCTGTTAGTGTTCAGATCATAAGCCGCATACTGCATCAAATTGGTATGCCTGGCTGTCATCCCAGAAGGAAGCCTCATCTAAAGATGATGCACAAGAAAGCCCGAAAACAGTTTGCTGGAAAGAAGCAGACTAAGGACATGGATTACTGGAGCCATGTCCTGTGGTCTGATAGACCAAGGTAAACTTATTTGATTCAGATGGTGTTAAGCGTTTGTGATGGCAACCAGGTGAGAAGTACAAAGACAAGTGTGCCTTGCCTACAGTCAAGCATGGTGGTGGGAGTGTAATGGTTTGGGACTGCATGATTTCTGCTGGCTTTGTGGAGCTACAGTTCATTAAGGGAACCATGAATGCAAATATGTAGTATGACATACTGAAGCAGAGTATGATTCCCTCCCTTAGGAAACTGGGCCCCAGTGGAGTGGTCCTTTAAGCGCAATTACAAACACATGATAATACAGAGTTATTGACAATGTTGCTTAGTTACATGGTTTGTAAAGCTGAGAAAAGACAGATGTCCATCCAGTTCAGCCTATTGTGCTATTTTGCTGATCCAGAGGAAGGAATTGTCCTCATTTTAGGGTAAAAAATCCTTCCTAACTCCAATCTGGCAATCAGAAAAAAAATCCCTGGATCAATGACCCTTCTCTGGAATCCTAGTCACTCTAGAAATGCATCCAGACCGTTCTCCAGAATCCTAGTCACAATATTGTACTAGGCCTATTTTTGTAAATTTTGTAAAGGCCTATTTTATTATTTCTATTTCTACCATTACTATATTGTGAATGGATGTGTATGCTACAAAATATATTATTGATTTAATGTGATGTCTAATAATGTAGCATTATAGGAATGTGATTATGTGACTCCTTAACAGGGTTGTAAACATTATATATTGCATATATTCTGCAAATGATAATTAGTTAATGTTAGATGCCATTAGTCGTTAGTACAAGAGTGTACGGTACCTTTTCTTATTCATTGCAATCTTATCAGAGCACATGGGTACATGCTGCCTTCTTCATTAAAATCTATGAGTGATATGAAAATGTATCCAGGCCTGTTTCGAGCTCTGTTAGTGAATTCACCATGACAAGTTCCTCTGGCAGAATGTTCCATACTTCAATGTTCTATGATATTGAAGTGTTTCTGAAGAGAAAGTGGGAAGAAATAAAATGTGGCATTATGGTCTGAAACAAAAAAGCAAGAATTAAGAGAAAATATGCCACAAAGGGACAAAACTTTTTAAGTGAATTATCAGAAATTACATTGCAATATTACAAACATGTATGCTTCGTCCTTAGATTTCCTTAATTCCTTTTAGACTGAAAGAGGAGTAATGGTATCAGATATTTCTTCATTAGCACTTTTAGACTGTTAATTAGCAAAGTGAACCACATGAACCCATGGTTCATAGATAAAATGGCTGAACAATATAGGTGAAGAAAAATCAAGACCCTGTAGATGTTTTGTGCTTGCATCCAATATAATAATAAATATGTACGGTATAACACTACTTATCATTCACCCATGTCAAATAATGAAAACATACCTTTCCACCCCAACAATCCCCCAAAAACTCTTGATCTGCCAGGTGAAATATCTGTGGCATGTAAATGAGCTGTTTAACAAATCCATCACTTCTGATTTTAGAAGGAAATGCTCTCTTATGAAGCAGTTTGTGAAATAAGGCTTCCATATTATTATAGCATTTCAAAATGGAAAAAAATGCTTGTTCATAAAGACCTCTTTAGGGACAAAATAGCTAATTCTTCCTTTTTCCACACCACAGCATGTATGCTTCCACTTATATTGAAATATATAGAATTTCTAACACTTTGGCAATGTGATTTACAACGTGGTAGCTTTGTTAACATGTCTTTCTGGAGCCCCTGGCTGTTTACAATGAGCATGCTGATGCGTGGATAAACTTTGGCAAGGAACCCCCTGCCTGTTCATCCATTTGAGACTCAGCGGCAACCGGAACACAAGACCCATGTCTAGAGTATGCAGCTAAAACTCTACTACCTAAACCCTCAACACAAAGGATTGATCAAGTACAGTCAACATCTATAGATTAACTGCTACAAAAACATAGCTTAAGCTTTCTATTTAATTAATTATTTATTTTTAAAAAGAGGAAGCTACAAAACAGCATCCAACTCACTGACAGGATATTCAGATGCTGTTAGCTAACTAGGATTCCTTGCTGGTAAGGAACATAAATACGATGCCTCCGGTAAATTCATCTTCACATGAGTCTGAAGTATATGCAGTGAAATATTTTATTTTTTCAGTTCAGCTATAGGCAGGGTGGTGGATAGAAACATAGTTAATGTTTTAAAATGTTTTATAGACTGGAAATCTCACTTCTTTTGCTATGTCTATCCTGCAATGTTAAAATGCCATCCATAATACGACAGCCTTTTTGACATTACTGGACCATGGCTACACCATGGTTTTAGGCGCAGATTTGCGTTAAAAACCATGGTCTGTTTTCGGAGTTGCCATCAGTCCTGTAAATTGAATGTATGGGAATCCAACGACAATCCCACGGAATATGCAACATGTTTTAAAATCCACCAGAATCCAGCAGATTTAAAAAAACGATCATAAAAAATCAGCGCTGTCTAGACTACAGCACAGATTTTTTTTATTGCTAGCTATGCAGAACTGTGTACTGTCAGAAAATCCAACGAGAATACTGTGCTGTGTAGACATAGCCTAAAGCAAATACAGTCTAAAAATACTAATTTGGAATTGTATGACTGTTGAATAGTTAAAAGAACACAGGGATCCGCTAGAAATTAGCAGATTATTGAATCAGGACTTGAAGGAAGTATGTACTTAAAAAAAAATTTCTGTTTCATGTAAATGAGCTTAAAGGGGTTGTCTCATTACAGGCTTTCACAGGCATCTTATGCTCTCTCTGTCTTTGCTCACTGAGGAGTGGAGACATCATCACCCCCCTCGCTGCTCCCTCCTAGTCATCATCATCATTTTATGTGAGCAGTGAAAGGGACCACCAGCAATGGTCAGTTCTCATGCCTGGAGAGCTGTCACCTCCCTGACTGGCTCCACAAGCAATCCTTGTAACCAAAGCACCTGTATTGGTTGTAAACAGTTATACGTACAGCCTGAACTGATGAAACAAATGTGAGAAATGCAAACTGCTCTACCTCCTGCCAAAAAGAGAGGGGGAGCAGAGTGTATAAGGATGTGTTATATGGGTGTGTTATATCTGGCAGATAAATAATAATTGCCTAAATCCTTCACATAGAGCTGCATACCTTCCAAGTGTCCCTATTTTGGAGGGACAATCCCTGTTTTTAACCCTTATCCCTCTGTCCCTCTTAGCTCTATAAATAACCCTCTTTTTCATTTGGGAAACAGATTTTTGTCAACAAACTGACTATCTTGCTTTAAAAAAGTATCTGATTGCTTCCTAGCTGTATATTAGATAACAACTTACTTAATATTTCATTATTGGATACAATGCAATCCTGAAAATGTGTCCCTTTTTGGCTATCTAAAAAGTTGTCATATATGTGTTTGGGCATGGTTAGAGGTAAGTCTTGATGTGAGGTCATGTCTTGTACCGTGGTTAGAGGCGTGGCCTGATGTGTCCCTCTTTGCAGTCTCTAAAAGTTGGGATGTATGGACCGGTCACTTTGAGAGGAGCATAAAGAACTCAGACAGCCTTTATACAGCCTTTATTCAGTGGATAGTGCTAGGCAGACAATGAGAAGATACAGACAGCAGCTAGCACAGAAAGCTCAGACAGTCATTTTCAGTTTTACACAGCTCAGAGATGAGCGAGCACTGAGAGTGCAGGACAGCCAATCACAGCAAAGGGGATGTGTCCCACACCGGGGGCATGTCCCAATCAGCATTGAACTAAATATCAGACAGCCAATCACAGCAAAGGGAGCATGGCCCGACCCCAGGCTGCTGATTTAGCTCTAGACACACACAGATTAATTAATTTTTTAATAGCTGCTATATTTCATGATTTAGCTAATACAAACCAATTGAAAAAGTGCTTATTTTCACTGTCCCCATCATTACAGATATGACCATTGTAGCGAGAAAACCTCTTTAATGAACCTGTATAACACATAAGGAGACATTAGCTATAAAAAATGTTTCATTAGTTCTTCACGATGTGCAGCTTTAACTGGCAAATCCATGCATACATGATCCTGAGGTTTTTGATTGCAATAAAAAAAGGTTGAGCAGTCACTGGGACATTAAAGGGACATTACATGTTACAAAAATATATTTAAAGCATTTGCGTAAGATTAGAAAAAGGGTCTGGATTTTTCCTGAATCAACATCATGTCTGGTATTGAGCTTTACTTCATTAGGACTCGCTGCAATACCAGGCTGAGGTATAATGGATCCAAGAATGACAAGAGTAAGAAGGTTCATACATTATAATTAATTGCATAGGTTTATTAAAGTTTTATTTTCATCTCATTGATTAGCTTTAAACATATAGGCTAAAGTTAATAAACATTTCAACCAAATAGATTACTGTTTTGATTTTGCTCCATTTCAAAGACACAGCAGGTTATCAATTCTGCCTCTTTACAGGTGGTCACTAGCCGACACTGTGCTCTAGCAGTGGATGCTGGATTTGCAGTGTCAATACCTGTTATGTGTTATTAGCAGAAGAGGGCTAGGTGTGCACCTCTCAGTCTCTGGTCTTCTCTTTGTTACTGATTGCTGCAGAGAGAGCTCATTAGCTCTGTGCCTTCCTGTCAATACTGCAGAGCACGTAGCTGTAGTAGCCAGTGCAAGGAGCTGTCCCATTGCTCTTTTGAGTAGTTTCTATAGAAGCATCAGGAGCATGCAAATTGAGGCCAGCAGTACAATTAGTTGACCACGACACATCTGGCCTGAATTGTCAATCAGCAGAGCCTGTACTGCCCACAGAGCACATAAGGAGGAGTACAGGCAGCATAGCTATGGAGGAGGGGAAGTGAAATCCAGATACGGGAAACCCCTTTAAGTGAGTATCTTAACAAGATCAAAATATACAAGTAAACACACAAAACATAAAAAACAGCTGAGCATTCATTTAACTGGCTAACCCACTATCGCCATTGCTGTGTGCAGCAGCAGCAGCTAGTGAATGACAATCAGAGTAGCATAGTTCTAGCCTGCACACAGCATTGATATGTGGGATATACTCACTCTGTCTACTCAAATTTTTTATAACCCTGATGGTTAACCCTATTGCTTGTAACCCTGATTTTTTATTTTATTAAGTTTGAGAATATAGAACACATTTCCTTGTATATAGTAGAGATTCTCTGCATTATCTTTTTCCCTTCATTTGATACACACTACTTTTAAGGTATTAGTAAAATCAGCTGTGCCATTGAATGAGAGTATGAAAAGATTGATTAGACATTAACTTTAACATCAAGATACCATTTTCCCTCTGCATAGACAAATGTGAAAAGTGGGCTTGTATGGAAATCTTTTTACTCAGTGTGCAAACAGAGACTTTTTTATTGTTGTTTAACCTTTTGATAGCATCTGTACCAAATATCCATGATATTTATCAAACATAAAGGTTTACATATTTGTGTACATAGTTTTACTTAAGCAGGTACATTCCCTCCTCATGTTAATTTGTCACTGTTGGAAACATCCATAAGCCCTGTGACTTACCATTGCTGTCATATTCTCTGTCCAGTATGGGCTGGATGCTGGGGCGGAGCCATGTGGGGAGGTCCTACATGATCTGGCTTGCAGAGAGTGGAGTACTGTGGAGGTAGAGCTCAAGGGGAGACTTCTTATAGACCCCTTGTGGAGTAGGGGTCCACCCACCGTCCACTTGTTTTTGTATGGGATGGGAGTAAACTGGGTGGAAGGGTTGATAAGGTAGTGTGAATCCTGAGGAGTATTTGCTGTTGGTTGATGGGTAGGGTTTGCATTTCATAGTCTCCAATAGTGGCCAGGGGTCCTTGGGTTTGGTGGTAAACTGATGGTGGAGAGTCATAATGGTCCCCCAGTTTATGCTGTGCATTCTAGGTTAGTCTAAAGAAGGTGGGGTCCCTGGAAGAGGGTAGGAAAATATTAGCCATCTTGGATAGCTTTTGGTGCCCCTAAACCACTGGTGATGGCTGAGGGTAATATATCAGAGTTTTAATGATTAAAATTTACGTAAAAAGGTCACCAGATCCTTGGGTTTTGGATGACTGTTGTGTTCATTTGGATTTTGAATATTTAAGAGAAATAATATAGATTTTTATATGTTTGTATTGTGTTTTTTAAAAAAAAGCTGCTGTGATCAATTTTATCCAAGCAGTGAGTCATGTTTGTTTTTTATAAGGGACAAGGAGAAAGTAGAAGTTACTGTAGATAAAGATGACATTAGCAGCACACCTATGGCACACATGTCAGAGGGAGTGCTCAGAGCCCCCTCTGTGGGCATGCACGTAGGATTGCCATTGTCGGTAAGTTGCTTTTCAACATGGTCTCTTTAATGATTTGGAGGGCGGAGGGGCACAAGAAGCATTTAAAACTGAACCTCTTCCTCCAACTGTGGAAATGGGACAAGAGGAAAGTGAAGAAGCCAGAGCCTGTTGGCGTGCAGCAGCCATCAGTCCAGAAGCCTTCATTTTGTGTCTTCATCATTCTCCCTGTGTGTGGGGCTGTCCAGCTCTACCTTGAACTGAAGGTTGCAAATACAGGGATCTTTCATTGTGAACTGATAACAATCTCTCTCACACAAATACACATCTGGGCGTGCTGGGCGGCTCCACACTCAGGGAGCAGTCAGGTTGAACTAGTTGCAACAAGTTATACATTCATTGTGAAACCCCTCCCTTGTATACACTGGTTGTATATTATGTGATTCACCATGTACTATAAATCCACAGAACTTCATCAGTATATGAAGAAAAACCCCTGTCCTTGCAATGTTTCAGCTCTGTAATAGAGTTGTATTCATATATACATAGCAAGGATCAAGTAGGCTAACGGTAAATCTGTCTTTGTTGCCTATAGTGACCAATCAGAACTTAGCTTTCATTTCTTCGATTGATCTCTGATTGGTTGCTATGGGCAACAGAGACAGTTGTCACCTGATTATTCCAGACACATTACCGTGTATGAACTCTGCAATTAATAAGTAGGTTTTGGGTTGCAGTTTGGGCAAAAGGGGCGATGATTTTTTGCTCCCAGGTGCCATTTTTTTTTGCTCCCATTAGTAGCGTAGAATGCACCTGAATCTAGATATCGGACGAGTTTATTGCAGAGAAAACAGGAAAAGGACAAACACAGTTACCATGATAATGATGGTAGTGGAAATGGTATATATTTTACTACACAATATAGTAACCAATTTTCAAGTATAGTCAAAATCGGCCAAATTTTTTTACCTATGTTGTATACAGATCCAAAATCCATTTTGAAAGGGGGATGCAAATTGTGTCCAAAGGACCACAAACAATTGGTAATATGGTATCTCCAAGTTTTTTTGTAGAACAAAAGAACCATGTTAACAATTTGAGTTGGATAAAGACTACAGGTAGTTTCAAATGTAGTAGCTCAAGATGTAGTACGTGTCCACATATGAATAAAACTACACATTTTAAATCTAATACTACAGGGAAAGAATATAGAATTAAGCTGTCAGAGTAAATATGTGATATACATGATTTTTTGCAATACATGCAGTTTACAATATATTGACTGCACGACTAGATGTTTATCACAATGAATACATGAACATATATCGATGTTCTGCATCCCAGAACACGTTCTGTGTCAGGAGCCTCCCGTCACTTCATGGACCTCCATCCGATCAGTGACCTTAGAGCATACATGCCAACTCTCCCGATTTGGACTGAGGGTTCCCGGTAATGTGGGTCACCTCCCGCCCCTGGAAGAATGAGCGAACCTCCTGCCGGCAGCAGGCAGCGGGGGTTCTTTAAATGACCGTGGTGCTGGAGCAGCTCCAGGGCGCTGCGCCGGTGCCACCTGGGCCGTTTCGACAGGTGGGTGAGGCGGGCGCCGCTCACCAGAGGTGACGTCGTGCCTGCCCGCCTCACCCATCCGGTGATTCTCACTTACTCTGTGCGGCCGCACAGAGTCAATCAGCAGTTGCACACTCTGTGCAGCTGCTCGTACAGGAAGGAGGTAGGAGGGATCGTTCCCCTCCTGCCTTATCCCCTGTATGTACAGTGTTCGGAGAGCACTGTACATACAGATCAGGTCGCAGGGGATGTGACACACGGCTGTACTCACATCCCCTGCGGTGCTGAGTCTCCTCGGTCAGCAGCCGCTGCCAGCCCAGGAGATCTACAAAGCTGGTCTTGTTAATGAATAGCATAAAAGGGTGTATCATTGTAACACATACCATGCTACGTTTAAGAGTCCTGGCTGAAACTCGAAACACGTAAGATGAGTATGCAGTTTAGAGCACTATGTTTTTAATCTATGTATTTTTTATATTAACAGGATGAATAAATACTGAGCTTTAACTATTTTCTGAGTGCTGGAAGATTTACTCTTTATATGTGGACTACATCACTATTAGCTGGGTGATCTCCATCCATGCATTGGAGCTTGTGAGACAACAGGATGCCAACATTAGCAGGTGATCAAACAAATATTTTTCTTATTGGGCCTGACTCTATGAACCTGTTCTACTGCGGGTCATAGATTGAGCACTTTCTAGCTACAAAGAGACACTTCTGGCTCAGGTAAACCACTTTTAAAGCGGTCTACCTCTTCCAGCAGTAATGTGTCTGGATTTGCTGTACTGAAGCTATAAATTTGTAGCTTGGAACGGTTGTAGGGCGCCACTCCTCCAGCACGCCCCTGATCTCAGGCGCATTACAAAGTGCCGCAGGCACCCGATATTGGAGTGCGCCTAGTTAAAATATAGCGAACAGGGCTCCATTCATACATGTCGCACCAGGTCTCCAAAAGATTTGTTATCACTGAACTAGGAGAATGGGGATAGGTGATTGTTAAAGTGTGGGTGGTTGGTTCTGCGATGCAAAGGGTCAGGAAGTCACATAATCACCAAGATTTAGGACCTCAAGTATGAAACCTGTCTAGGTGTAAGACTTTCTTTGTGGCCCATAGCAACCAATCAGAGCGCCCCTTTCATTTCATATAATGCTCTGAAAAGATGAAAGCGGAGCTCTGATTGGTTGCTATGAGCAACAAAGAAAGTCTTACACCTAGACAGTTTTCATACATGTCCCCCTTAGGCCCCGTTCACACGGCTCGCTTGCTCGCAATTCCGGCGTGAATAAGGGGCGGGACGCGGGCGGGAGCGCGGCGGGGGAGCAGCCCGCTGGCCCCATAGACAATGAATTATCCACAGCGCGTCCGCGCCGTAAATAATGTGCATGTCACTTTCTCCCCGCCCGGCGGATTCGCCGAGCAGTAAGGAGCGACGGAATCCACTGTTCTCTATGAGAGCAGTGGATTACCGTAATTACTGCGACGGATTGGCGCCGTACTGCAGCGCAAATCCGGCGCGCAGTACGGCGGCAGTCCGTGCCGAAATAAGCCGTGTGAACACGGCCTTAGTCTCACCCTGTCTATGTAAGAGACATTCTAAAATATGATAGACTAGTGTTCGTAAGTTTTCATAACTCAAACAGAATATATAAAATGTGCGTAGTTTTTTAAACAAACATATGTGGTCAGACAAAGCACATTTATTATTTTTGATATGTTCCAAGTATTTCAGATTATTTCTCTCTCGCGCAGAGTGGTACCCTTTTATACAAATCATAGCAATAGAGGAAATAAGGGTTGTCGCCTGAACTGCATGTCTGAGTTCTCCAAAAAGTGGCTCAATGATGTTGAAGTCTGGAGACTGTGATAGTCACTTCAAAACCTTTGTTCTACTGCATCCACTTAAAGGTCATCTTGACCTCATGTTTCATTTCATTGTCGTGTTGGACATTTCAAGATAGCCCTGCTTGCAGCTTTCTGGGTGATATAAATTTCAATAAAATATATTTTCCTCTTCTTTTCCTGACTAATAAAGTTGTTACTTGTTTCTTGGACAGTTTTATTTAGTTTACTCATACTTCAGAAACAAGGAAAGTCGGTGCTGTCAGACTGAAATGCATAAGTCAGGGATGGAGAATCTTTTTCCTGCCATGGCCCATTTGGATATTTATAACATTATTCCCATACAAAATGATCAATTTAAAAGTTAACCTACCCTATTTGATCAACATTTCATTTATCTGTAGTCGCCATCTTTAGGATGTCACACCACCTAAGTATTAACAACTATTCAGTGTGTTAGCATTTTTACAATGGTTCAAAAGCATTGGAAATTTGACAGAACAATTCATTCCTGTTATCTACAGTGTCACCAAATGTCTCAAGATGTCAGCATTGTTTTATAACGTGGCCCCCTCCATACCCTGCAGTAGCACCCACTCCTCCACAGATACCCCTTCTCCATGTAAGGTGTGGGTGCAGGTACGAGGTGTCAAGCAGGCAGGCGTACCTGGATTGCAGATGTGTGTGAATGCTGGTGTTATTCAGCCTACCGGTAGTGTTGATGGGAAACATAGTCTGCTGGCGAGGAGGTGACCACACGGACTCTTCAGTTTCAGGTCTTATAGTCTTTACACCTGGTATTAAACATGTAGCATGTTACATACTTCACTTTACAGAACTGGTACAAGAACAGATGTGGGCACACAAGATGATTGTTATAATAATTCTGTCTCAATTCTATCTTGTAACTCTTCAGGAAATGGCATTTTCAAATCCTATATAGTTGGACTCTATCTTCCCAGCTACTGAGACATTCTTCCGAAGAGAGAGGTCTCCCCAACTCTTACCCATAACTGAATCTACACCTAAAAATACCATTGCAGAGCCAATGCTGTATATATTCCCCAGATGTAATGGGCCAAGCCTCCCTGTAGACCGATCACTATCGGGCCTGTAGCATGTGTCATAACTAGTGTTGAGCGATTACGTTGGCCATCGACATCGGTCGACGGTCGATAGTCAACCATCATCGACAAGATATTCGATGTCGATGATAGATTATGATCGATGACCATTAAAGTCTATGGGAGAGCAACAACACCTTCATTCCTACACCCAAACAGGGCTGGAGAAGATGGGAATAACTCCACAAACAGCCCAATGGATACGTGCTACATCTTAGGCAACACACTTAGGTTATAAAAGCCACAGAAAAAAAAATCACAGACCATTCACTATCCCTGTCTTGCCCACAGCAAAGACCCTTAAACCTGCATCACCCACAAATTAAAAAGTGCCAGAAGGCAGTAAAGATTTGAACCATCATTTACTTGAACTGGACATTGAATATCCCTGTCCTGGAACGCAGCATGAGCCCCAAACCTGCATTTACCCCAGATTTAAAAAGTGCCGGAAAAGGAGTCTTTGAACCACCATTTAGTTTCACTGGCATTGACTATACCTGTCCTGGCCACAGCATGAGCCCCAAACCTGCATGACCGGGAGATTAAAAAAATGCGGAAAAAAAGGGGTCTTTCAACCACCATTTTAGTTGAACTGGACATTAACTATACCCGTCCTGGACCGCAGTATGACCATTAAACCGTCTGACCCCAAATTAAAAAGTGCCGGGAAAAGGAGTCTTTGAACCACCATTTTAGTTTCACTGGACATTGACATTACTGTCCGGGCCCCCAGCCTGAGCCCCAAACCTGCTTGACCCCAGATTAAAAAGTGCCAGAAAAAGGAGTCTTTCAAATACCATTTTAGTTGAACTGGACATTGACTATACCTATCCTGGGCCACAGCATGAGCCCCAAACCTGTATGACCCCAGATTAAAAAGTGCCGGAAAAAGGAGTCTTTCAACCACCATTTTAGTTTCACTGGACATAGACTATCCCTGTCCTGGGCCACAGCATGGCCCCAAACCTGCATGATCCCAGATTAAAAAGTGCTGGAAAAAGGAGTCATTCAAACACCATTTTAGTTTCACTGGACATTGACTATACCTGTCCTGGGCCACAGCATGAGCCCCAAACCTGCATGATCCCAGATTAAAAAGTGCTGGAAAAAGGCGTCTTCAACCACCATTTTAGTTTCACTGGACATAGACTATCCCTGTCCTGGGCCACAGCATGAGCCCCAAACCTGCATGATCCCCAGATTAAAAGTGCTGGAAAAAGGAGTCTTTCAACCACCATTTTAGTTTCACTGGAATTGACTATACCTGTCCTGGGCCACAGCATGAGCCCCAAACCTGCATGACCCCAGATTAAAAAGTGCCGGAAAAAGGAGTCTTTCAACCACCATTTTAGTTTCACTGGACATAGACTAACCCTCTCCTGGGCCACAGCATGAGCCCCAAACCTGCATGACCCCAGATTAAAAAGTGCCGGAAAAAGGAGTCTTTCAACCACCATTTTAGTTTCACTGGACATTGACTATACCTGTCCTGGGCCACAGCATGAGCCCCAAACCTGCATGACCGCAGATTAAAAAGTGCCGGAAAAAGGAGTCTTTCAACCACCATTTTAGTTTCACTGGACATAGACTATCCCTGTCCTGGGCCAGAGCATGAGCCCCAAACCTGCATGACTCCAGATTAAAAAGTGCCGGAAAAAGGAGTCTTTCAACCCCTTTTAGTTTCACTGGACATTGACTATCCTGTCCTGGGCCACAGCATGAGCCCAAACCTGCATGACCCCAGATTAAAAAGTGCCGGAAAAGGAGTCTTCAACCACCATTTTAGTTTCACTGGACATTGACTATACCTGTCCTGGGCCACAGCTGAGCCCCCAAAACCTCCCATAAACCGCAGAATAAAAAGGGGCCGGAAAAAAGGAGGTTTTTCAACCACCTTTTTAGTTTCAGGGAAACATATACTTTTCCCTGTCCTGGGTACCCGTTTTTGCCCCCCCCCTATGAGTGTGGACCAATTGAGTTTAATTGGAAATACTGGGGGGTTTAAACGCCCCCTTTTTACACCCAGGTCCCCTTTTTTCTTGGCTTCTTTTTTCATTTTACTAAAGGGGCCCTGGAGGGAAATTTTTTCCCCGTACTTTGTTTTGTTTTGTTGCTCCATACCCTTGTCCATTTAATAACCTACATTGGTCAAGTTTTCCGGTACCCCCCCTTTTAAAATTCAGAAAAATTTTTTTTAACCAGCTTTTTTGGTACATGCAAATTTTTTATATTTTAAAATTCTAGAAAACACTTTTTTAAAATAGGAGGGAAATTTCCCCCAAAGGGTTCCTTTGTTTTCTCTTTTTTAATTTTTAAAAAAATTGTTTTTGGTCTAAAATACGGGGATTGTTTGCTATTTTAAAAGATTTTAAAAAAAAACTAGTCTTTTTGTTTTTATGGGGCCCCATTAACATTGTCCTACCTTTTTCCTGTTTCTGACAGCCCCCATCCCCTTGAGCCACCCTTGAGCCACCCTTGTGAAGAACAAATGTCTTGTTAAAAAAACTTTTTTTTTTTTTAGAATAGGACCTGTTCTATACCCTACTTGTCATACCCAAAATGCCCCCAAAAAAATTCAAAACATGACCCATGACCATTTTTTGGAAAAATTTTTGAAGAAAAAATGTCTTTTAAAGGAAAAAATTTTTTTTTTATAATAGGTCTTTGTAGTATAGCTGCAGTCAAGAAAAAGGGGCCCCCAAAAAATTCAAAGCATTGACCCTTTTGAGCCATTTTTAGAAATTTTTGTAAGAACAAATGTCTTTTTAGAAACAAATTTTTTTTTTTATAATGGGGAACCTGTAGAAATAGCTGCATGTCAAAGGCAAAATCCCCCCAAAAAATTAAAACCCAGATCGTTAGACACTTTTGGACAATTGTGAAAAACAAATGTCTTTTTAGAAAAACATTTTTTTTATAATAGGACCTTATTTTAGCTGCAGGGCACAGCAAAATGCCCCCCCAAAAATTTCCCAAAGCAGACCCTTGAGCCACTTTGGAACCAATTTGGTGAAAGCCCAAATGTTTGTTAGAAAAACTTTTTTTTTTAAAATAGGACCTGAAAGTATTGCCATTTCAAGCAGCATGCCCCCAAAAAATTTAAAAATAAATTCTCAGCCACTGAAAAAAATTTGGGTGGGGGAGAAAAAATGCCACTTGGGAAGCCCCCTTTTCCCTTTTCCAAAGGCCATGTTTATTGCTGTATTACAGA
Organism: Phyllomedusa bahiana; assembly: GCA_025379985.1. NCBI lineage: Eukaryota > Metazoa > Chordata > Amphibia > Anura > Hylidae > Phyllomedusa > Phyllomedusa bahiana. Next base: position 53,794 of record JAODAL010023699.1, read on the forward strand.
AAACTTTGCCCCCAAAAAAATTTTAAATTTTACTTCTCGGGCCATATTAAAAATTGTGAGGGAAAAAATTGAATTTAAAAAAGCCATTTTGTTCCAAAGGACCATGTTTAATTGTGAAATCTCACAGCAACATGACCCCAAAAAATTTATAAATATATTTCCAGCCATTTTTTTAAAAAATTGTGGGAGAGATGCCACTTAAACCCAACATTTCTTTTTCCAAAGGACCAGGGATTTTGCTGTATCTCAAGCAACTAAACCAAAAAAAATAAAAAATTTTTGTTTTCCCTCGGGCCACTTTTTAAAAATTTGGGAAGGGGAGGAAATGCCGCTTTAAAAGCCACTTTTTCTTTTCCCAAAAGGCCCATAAAAAAATAGCTGTTCTCACAAGCAACATGACCTCAAAACCTTTTGACAATGGGGAAAAACTTTAAAGAAAAAGTGATTTAAATGGAATAGGGTGTTGTCATAAAACCTTGCTGTCTTTTAAAAAGTCCCCCTCACAAAAAAACCCCGGCAAAAATAACCTTTTTTGGGAAAAGAAAAAAAAAAATTGTAGTAAAAAAAGGATCTTTAAAAAAAAATTTTTTCAAGAGGACCATTTCTTTTTTGGGAAGGGGAATGTGAAGTAGACCGGCAATTTAATCGGTGACCTCGGGAAAATTTGGGGCCACAACATCATCAGAGATCCATGCCTGATTTCCCCTTGAGGGAAAGAAACGATCCACTTTATCTGGGGAAACCCCAGTTTTCTTTTTGCCCTGAAAAGACTCCCCAGCTGTGCGGGAAAAAAGGCCCCCCCCCAACCACCTTCTCTAAACCCCAACCCCCCCCCAGGGGGTGGCGTTTTAACCCCCCCCCCCCCGGGGCGGGGAGGGGGTTTTTGGGTTTCGGGCCATTACCCCCCCCATTTTGGATACCCAAAAAGTCTTTTGGCCCGGCCCCAACATAAAAAACATTGGTGTTGAGAGGGCAGATAGCCCTTGCACCATGATCTTAAGCTGGTCTCGTGTTTTGGATGTGTCCCGGCATTTGGCCATGCTTTGGTGGGGGTTGGTAAAATAAAGATTCCCCAGGGGTTTAACCCATTAGGTTTCTGCCACCTTGCCTGCTGTTGGGGGTAGGGCCCTACTTAGCACCCCTACTGCGGTCACTCGCTGATGTTTTTCCACCGTGCCCTTTTGGGGAAACGGGGAAGAATACGCAACAGATGCCCTCCATTGACCCAATCAGGCCAAGGTCCCCCTTTTTCCTGCTTTTTACTCCTTTTTTTGGGGTGGGTGGAAAAAAATTTTGCGGGGCCCTTTGTTTTTCCCGGGGGATCCCAGGGGAGGGGGGACCCAAAATGTTGTTGTTCATTTTGAGGGCCCTTTAATGCGAGGATCATGTTGGGGGAAATTTGGAGCACCCAACCCACTCATGTGGAGAATGGAAACCCTTTGTTTTCCCAAGCCTCGGGGGTCGGGGGCACTACAAACTGATCTTCCTCTTATTCCTCCCCGCCTAAAATTCCCGCCAACCTTTTTCCCAAAAGGCGGGGCCCTGGGAAACGTCGGTGTATAGGAATACCTCCTCCCCCTCCTCCGCTTCCCCCCCGGCACAGCTTAAACACACCCCTGATTTTCCCCTGGGGATGATGCCCCCCTGAGAAACTGATGCCAACCTTACTACCCTTTGGGCCCCGAACCAAGGGCCCAATGAAGGGGCCCATTAAATTGTGAAAAATGGCGGGCCTTGTGGATTTGACCCCGGGGGAGAAAGGGTCCCCTGTCCGCATTTTGTGTCCGTCTCCCCCTTCCCTCCTGGCGGGGCCTGTTGTGTCCAAAGATCATTCCAAAAATAAACACCCCCAAAAAGGCCCCATGCTGGGCAAGGGGATTGCCGCACTGAACCCCCTTTTTTGGGGGCTTCCCCTTTTAAAAATTTTCAAGGTGGTGCAGGGGGGGTCTTTCACCTGCCTCCCCTCCCCGGGGGGCTCAAAAACCCCGAGGTCCGCACCGCTGCTTTTGGGCCCCGGCCATGGTCCCCTTTCGGGACTGGGGTTTAAAGGCTTTTTCGCTGCTGCCACAATCGCTGGAGCATGGGGAGGGGGGAATTCCAGCGTGTTTTCCACGTCCCAACCCTTTAGACGGGGTTTTACGGGGGAGGCCGGGGTGACCGGGTGCAACTCAGCCACGGGACAAGCAGGGTTTCGAACCTGGGGGGGAATGCGGGGAATAGGGAAAACTTCGAAACCTTCCCCCAGCAGGGAGCCAGACCCGGGTAGGCCCCTTTTGAAAAATTTTTTTGGAGACAAGGTTCATGACATGTGCCGGCCCAAGGGGTGGCTCCAGCCCTTTCCGATCTTAAGGGGGGCCAGCAGAATTTTTGCCCCTTTTTTCCCCCACACCACCTTGCCTGGCCCCAAGGTTCTTGGGACCCAGGGGGGCTCGGGCTCGTTTTCGGAAAAGCCCTCCCCCACTCCTGACCTGTGGGGGCCCGGTTTTCCAAGGGCAGATTAATTTCAAAAACCCGGGCCCCAGTTTCCTTTTGGGCATGTTTAAAGCCCCCAGAGGACCCTTTGGGGAAAGGGAACCCGCACCATCCCTGCGGTTTTGAAGAGCGTGCCCCCGAGCCTTTAGGCCACCGTTTTCCCCCAGAGCCCTCCCCCGCTCAAACCCCCTGAGCTGTAAAAAGAGATATAGCGGGCCTTGGCCGGGGCTTACAGTCCATTTTGCGGTGGGCGTGGACTTTTCCGGCCCCAGATGCAGGGCAACGCGCTTTTAAAAATTTAGATGAAAACTTTTCTGGCCAGGGCAGGGGGCGGCTTTTTTTGCAAAAAAATTCCCTCTCGTCATTGGGAATTGGGGGGGAGGCAAGGGCCCATGACGTTTGGGGGAAAACCCCTCTGTGGGCCAAATAACGGGGAAAAGGCCCAAAATTTCCAAGGGGAAAAGCCCGGCAAAAGCCCCACATTCAGGGCTTTTGGGCTTTGGGATGGTTTTGGGGTTTAAAGGGGTTTCTTCCGCTCCCAAACCTGGGGGACAGAAGGCTGGGTGCTAGAATGGGCCGCCCGGTTTCGGGAAGCAGGTCATCAAACTGGCGGGGGGAGAAGGGGTAAGGGGGGGTCTCTGGTGGGCTGGGTACTCGGCGTCGGGGAGGCTGGGAAACGGGGGGGCTGACCCTGATTTATGACTCTGGGGAGACATGGGGAGCTGGGAACGTTGGTGGTGGCGGAGGGGGAGGCGGAGACCCGAGGGGGTGACAAGTGGTTGGAAGGGGCCCGGCGTCGGTCCCGGCCTTTTTGGGCCAAGTGTTGCCTCCCAAATTTAAAATCATGGGATTCGCTGCATGTGACTAGGAATTTGGTGGTGGTTAACCACCCAAGGGTTTTTTGCTCTAAAGGGATGCGTTTTCGGCAAAGGCGGCAATGACATGCTGGGTGAAAAACGGGCTTTTCTCAAAGAAGGCCCAGGCTTGAAGGGCCCCGGACCTTTTTGGGCGGGGATAAGCAAAGGGGCGGGGTTTTTGCGCTGACCTTTTGGGTGGCGGAAAATATCACGGGCCTTGCGGGACCGCCCTCTCCCTTTTTTTAAGGGGAACCCGTACTGACAAATACCCCCCTCGTCTTTTCCCTCTTTCCCGTGATGAACGCCACAAGCAAAATTCTTCTGACAAACCACGTTTGGGGTTTCCCCAATGTCGTTTATCATCAACATCAACCCCAAATTTACTTCGGTCCGACATTCTGCATAAAAAGTGCGGGCTGGGAGGGAATGCAAGACTTTGCCGACCGCCCCCCGGGGTTTTTGGCCCATTGACCGGGTTCCTTCTCCTCCCCTGATGGGGATCCGTAAAAAAGGGGTCAGGGGCAGAGGGAAAAACATCCCTCTTTGGCCCCCTTTATCCCTTTTAAAAGCCCTTTTGACCCCAACCGCATTTTGTCATAAAAGGCTTAAAAAAGGATTATCCACAGTGGTGGGTACACGAGTTGACATTTGGGCTGCTTAAAAGGTTTTTTACATGCTGATGGGTGCGATTACGACAAATTTTGGGGGCCGTTTAAATGGGAGGAAAAGGAGGGAAGACTGGGATGCAGGGTTTCATTAACCACTGAAGGGGCAGATTGGCGAAAGGGTTTTTCGTTACTGAAATTAAAAGGGCCCTGACCCCGCGATGCAGGCCTGACGGTCCCGCAAAATGATGACCGCGGCATGCGGTTGTCGCCAGCACTGGGGAAAGGGGCACCTTCCCCCCGTACCCTCAAACCCCCATGTCCCACCCCCCCTCCCTTTTTCTCGCTTACCACCTGGAAATTTGCTCCATGTTCGAAAAAATAAAAATTTTGAGAAGGTATGGGAAAAAGTTTTGGGGAAAATTCTTAATTAAAAAAACGGGAAAAAACCCCAGCTAATTTTCAAATTCCCCCAAATCAAAAAAAAAATTGCTGGATTTAAAATTTAACTGCCCAAAAAGATCTATCAACAAAGCTTTTTAAATGACCAAAGTGAAAAAAAACCTGTCTGAAATTATTGGGGATTAAAAAGGTTTTTTTTGGGCACCTTTCAATTCACCTGTGGTGACTAAAAAAATTGGTGTATTCCAAAATTTTAAATGCCAAAAAATAGAAACTATCAAAAAGCTGGCCTGCGCCAAAGGTTTAAAAAAACCCCCCGGGGATCTGAAATGTTTTTCGGGGTAAAAAAAGGGATTTTTGGCAAACCCATCAATTTCACCTGTGGGGGAAATACAAAATTGCTGTATTCCCAAAATTTTAAATGCAAAAAAGTAGATCTATTTAAAAAAAGCTGGCCTGCCCCCAAAGTGAAAAAACAAGTACCGAAAAATTTGGATAAATAAAAGGATTTTTAGGCACCTGTCCCAAATTTACCGTGGTGATTACAAAATTGCGTAATTCCACATTTAATGCAAAGGGGGGGTGCCCCCAATGGGAAAAAAGCTTAGGCGCCAAAGGAAAAAACCCCGTTTTTTTAAAAATTTAAATTTATTCGGATAATTAAAAAGGGGGTTTTTTGGCTCCCATTCCCTTCACCCGTGGTAAATACACAATTGCTAGATTTAAATTTAAAAATGGGAAGGTGGGGTTTTTTATCAACTAAACTTTGGGCTGGGCAAAAGTGCCCAAAAAACACCAACCTAATGGGATTTGGATTTTAAAAGGGATTTTTTGGCACCTATCAATTCACCCGTAGTAACTACACAATTACTGGATTCAAATTGAACTGCAAGGTGGCTCTATCAACAAATCTGGACTGGGCAAAAGTGCAAAAAACACGTATCTGTAATGTATTCGGATAATAATAGGTATTTTTTGGCACCTATCTATTCACCTGTGGTGAAAACAAAATTGCTGTATTCACATTTAAGTCCAAGGTGCCTCAATGAACAAAGCTGTAGTGCGCCAAAGTGAAAAAAACATGTATCTGAAATGTATTTGGATAATAAAAGGTATTTTTGGCACTTTCAATTCACCTGTGTGACTACAAAATTGCTGTATTCACAATTAAGTGCAAGGTGCCTCAATGAACAAAGCTGTAGTGCGCAAAAATGAAAAAACACGTATCTGTAATGTATTCGGATAATAAAAGGTATTTTTGGCACCTATCAACCTGTGCTGACTACAAAATTGCTGGATTCTAATTTAACTGCAAGGTGGCTATATCAACAAAGCTGGAATGGGCAAAATTGAAAAAGAACACCTATCTGAAATGTATACTGATAATAAAAGTGGAGTTTTGCACCTAACAAAGAGACTGCAGTTACTAGAAAAGATGTGTATCCTAATATAAGTTCAGGCTGCCCAATATCCAGGAAATATTTCAATAGAAAACTGTTAATAATAAAGCTATTGCAGTGCAATGTCTACACTAAGTCTTGGTGAACTTTATCCAGTATTCTTTATAGAGCTTGTCTGTGTTCGCCTGCGGGCCCCCCCTCCCCCACTCCCTCCCCCACTCCCCCCCGTGACTTTACAGCGGTAAAATTCTCTACCTAACTATATAAAATCTTCCAATCTCTAATCTAACTAAATTGTAAGGATCACAAAATAGAATAATTTCACTGAGCTGTTTGGACACAAGCAGAGCGCACGTCCTTCTGCTCTGAGACGCTGAGAGACACTGAGGCTGAACAGGAAACGCTGTTCTATGTAAAACGAGGTCATGTGATTTTTCCAGCCAATCGCATCCATACACATCCCAGTCATGACGTTGCACACACATCTCACCCTGCTCTATTCTGTAAGCTGATTTGCTGGCCGCCAAAATGACAGGAAGCGCCGAAAATGGCGCGATATTAATAGATGATGCACAGGTTTTAACCTAAATTATCGCATGATCTAAAAATTTCGATCAACATAAAAACTGTGCCGATTTCAACTTTGTCGATAATAATCGCGCAACACTAGTCATAACATTTTACTTCTCTCTGTTACTTTCTTTCTCTCTCTGCTTCTGACTGCTGTGTCCATGCTCTCTCTCTCTTCTTTATTCTTCTTTCTGTCTCTCAATGTCTTTCTCTCTCCTTCTGTGAGTACACGTGGACTGACGTTCTGCCTCTGCCAGCAGAAAACTAACATAAATCTTCCTCTGTATCAAAAACTGCTAAACTGCTCCTAAAATAACTGACTTCACATTATATCTGCCTTTAGGACCTCCCTTCTTCACCACAGTGATTAGCTGCAGGCAAAAAACAGTGCTAAAGTCTTAAAGCACTAGTGCACAATTTAAAGTGCACTGTCTTTATCATTACCCCTATGCTTCTATATATACATAAACATTTATACAAGAACCATCTAAATATCTATAAGCCTATTTGTAGAGTGATCTCACACCCTACATCAGGGAAGCCCAACCCACCTTAGCCACCTGAAGCAGAAAGAAGAGATGTAGCACCTGAATAATCAGATGGCTGCCTGAATGTATAGAGCAGGTGAGGTCTCTGGGGGCAGAAAAGTTGCTGCTGCTCTACAAGACTGAGCTGGCTGATGCCTTCAAGCTACTAAAAATATCTGGGAAAAACCCTCAACCAGCTTGGGTATAAATTCACCCTTGCAGATTCTACATGCTGATTGTCTTTCCTAGGACAGACGGGATCTGACAGCAAGATGACGTGACGTATCACTCAGCTAAAAATATCCGAAATTGGTTGGAAGAGCATAACCAAGATTGCAAGTACTCCCCTGGCCCCTTATTTCCCTAGACTTGAACCTAAATGAGCATATATGGGACCACGACAATCATTATTTTCTTTCTATGGATTTCCTCTCATGAATCCTGATCAGATGGTCGCATTTAAAATGGTTTTAGCACAATAGAAAAAGATGGCATATCACTAGGATATAGTGATATAGTCCGATAGGTGTGGGCCCCAAAAGTCACAGCGCAGACTGGAGAGCTGATCGCACTAGCGCAGTTACTCTCCATTCTGTTCTACAGGAGTTTAAAGCAGAGCCAAACACACCGCTCAGCTGTACTTGGAACTCCCATAGAACAGAATGGAGAGTAACTGCACAAGCACAGACAGCACTCCACTCTGTACTATGACTGTTGGGGATTCGTTCCTGAAATAGGTGCGGGTCGTTTTCTGTTGGGGTAAAGGCCCTTTAGAAACTACAACTAATGCAACAAAAACATTATTTAAGCCAATTAAGATCACCACAAAAAAGTGTGAAGAAAGCCTATTGTGTCATTTATGTGTTACCTGGCATTAAACCATAGGCTAAAAAAATAGAGAATAATGGTTTGTCTAGTACCATCAAATCTTTGCGGTTTAGATCTAGCTTTTTCTAGATGCAGCCATTATTAATTTTAATCTGTAACTTTTTTTTCAAATCAAAATGGACTTTTATTTGTCTTTTTAGTTTTTTTTTTAACTTTAACAATATTATAAAACAAGGATCACTAGTAGCAATTTATGGTAAAAACAACATTTTCAGACAAATGGCTCTGCTTCCCACTGTGGAGTATTCAGAAGGTAATGTGCTGTCTGATATGTGGTACTGACTATGATTACTGTGAGGTGTGCAATATTGATTAACTATGCAAACAGCCTGGGGTTAATAGCTTGCTTCAGCACCTCAGACAGAGCTTTTAGCTGTGACTACTGCCCAGTAGAAAAATGGTGACAGATGTTGAAAATATTGCTAAAGGTGCAATCATGCTCTAAGCTCCTTTACAAAATCACTTACTGGTTTTCTACTTTACTGAAATCCTTGTAGAAGGGAAAGCATTTTGGAGCCTCTAGCCAGCTGCTCCAAGAAATGTTCATTATTTAGACCGATGCATATTTAAAATTTGGGTTTTTTTGCAAATGTATTTTTTTTTTGA
>JAODAL010023700.1:0-62120 GCA_025379985.1 Phyllomedusa bahiana
GTATAGGAGGCATGGCAGGTAATTGTCCCCCCCCCCCCCCCCCCCAAGGCAGGTTAGGCGGCATGGGAGGTAATTGTCCCCAAGGCGGTAAGGCGGGCTAGGCAGGTAATTGTCCCCCCCAAGGGCAGATTTTTGGCAGGCTGGGCGGGTAATTGCCCCCCAAAGGCGGGGTATAACAGCATAGGCAGGTAATTGTCCCCAAAGGCGGGTTTATGGCAGGCATGCAGGTCTTTTTTCCCCCCCAAGAGCATAGGCAAAAATAAATGAAAGTACTTCCTCAATCCCCCGCGTCCCCCCCCCTTCCGCCCGTCTCCCTGTGCTTGTCTTCTTGCCGGCCAGAGCGCGTGATTCACAGGCGCACACACAGCGTGATGACCACCGTCTGTGCGGGATATCCGGACGGCGGGGCGGGCCTCGGATCCATTTGCTCTTTTCTCCGCGTGTTATCTTCCCCTGTATGCCCCCCCCTGAGGAGTACACAGAGGAAGAGATCGCGACACCCCCCCGGGGCCCGCAGCACGGATGCTGTCAGCTGATTGGCCTTCAGTTATTGCGCTCCCTGAGGATAAAGTATAACTGAAGTGTCTCTTCCCGGCGCCCGGGCCCATCACAGCGCCCAACCCCCCACAGTGACTCGAGTATAAGTAGGAGGGATTTTTCAGCCCATTTTTTGGGCTGAAAAAACTGGCTTAACTCGAGTATGAAGGTACATAAAAATAAGCTTTGGAGTCATCAGGGAAAAATTTAAGTTTTTCTCTCTCACTAGAGGTTTCTTCTTGATAAATACAGCCTGCTAGCTCATATTTAGGCTATGTTCACACGGCTTAAAATTGGACGTATTTCAGTCCGTATACGCGCCGGAGAGCGCAAATTACGGCTGGAATACGTCCCAGTCATTACGGTAATCCATAGTTCTCATAGAGAACTATGGATTACTTCCCCCCCCCTGCTCGGGAATCCGCCGGGCGGGGGGGGATAATTGACATGTGAATTACTAGCGGCGTATACGCCCGCTAGTAATGATATTTTGGGGCCCGGTAGGTGGGGCCACCGCCCCGCCCTGCTCCCCCCCCCGGGCCAAACGGCGTAATTGCGGGGGGAAATTTCCCCTGATTTAAGCCGTGTGAACCTACCCTTATATTATCTCAAAAAGTCAATACACCTTTACATTTTTGTAAAAAATTTTATTTATCTTTTCATGGGACAACACTGAAATATGACAATTTGTTTTAAAGTAAATAGTCATGTACACTTTTTTACAGTGTAAATTTTGGGGCGCCCCCAAAAAAACTCAACCACAGCCAAAAAATGTCCCAAAACCCCAGGCAAAAAATTTTGTAAACCAAAGTGAAAATGACAAATTGTGCCCCCAAAATGGGGCTGGTTTTATCAAAGTGTGATATTTTCAGTGTTGTCCCATGAAAGGACATTATACAATGTTTACAAAACTGTGAAGGGTGTACTGACTTTTGTGAGATACTGTATAGCCAGACATTCTGCCTGGATAGTGAACAACCTCTCCATCAGTATGTCCCAATAAAAGTCTTAGCAACGAATAGGAACTAGCAGAGCTAAAATACTAATCACCGCTGTAGCACAGCCTGCACAGGAAGTGGGAGCCTAAAAAGGCTGTGAATAGAGAAAACAGCTACATGGGACAACTCCTCTAAAGGGGTATACCCCTCACAACAAGTGCTGCTGGAAGGCCTAATAACTGTAAAGTAAGCAATTTTCAAAATGCATGTTATTAAAACAAATATATTCTTTACCTAATACAGGCTTTTCCCCCCTTTAACTTGCTATCTTGTCTTCTTGGTTACCGACAACCACCACGTGCTTTCAGTGGTGACTGGTAATGCAGCATTATCAAAGACTGTCCGAGAATAAGTTCCTGTGGCCTTCCCGGGTAGGGGGGGGAAAATGGGAGAAAATTCCCCAAACCCCGCTACCACGCCACAGGCAAAATAACATTAAAAACGCAGTATTTGCCACCCCCAAAAACCAACAGTGATGGTTGGAAACCCATGGAAAAAAAAGAGCAAATTGAATGTAAAAAAAAGCCTGTATTGGGTAAACATACTTTTTTTTTTAATAACAAGGGCCATTTTAAAAATTCCCTTACTTACAGAAATTTGATTTTTTAAAGCGCCTTGCTTTTTCCCAATTTTTTTGGGATTTTTTTAAGGAAACAGTGGGGAAAAAAAAGTATTTATCAGCCCCCAAATTATGCAAGTTCCCCATTTAAAAAAAGAGAGGGGCCCTTTGAAATTTTTTAACTCATAGCTAGACCCAACTTTTAAACAAAATGGGGAAAACAAACCCAAAGGAAAAAAATTTCCCCTTTTTTCCGATTTGGAAAAAAATTTATTTGCAAATTAGGGTTTGGAAAAAAAAGTTTTTTGGTTTAAACCAAACAAACAACAAGTTTTCGGGCTCCACAGTTTTTTGCTTCTTCTTTAAGACCCCCTCCTCTGTCCTCCACCAATTACCTGTAGTAAAGGGGGCACCTGTTTCAACTTTGTTATCAGTATAAAAGCACCTTCCACCCCTCAAGTCACATTTCCAAACCCTCCCTATGGGAAGACTAAAGGGGCTGCGAAGGAACCCAGAAACAAAAATTGTACCCCAGCCCCCGGCGGGGAAGGGACAAAAACTGCAATGGGCAAGCAGCTTGGTGTGAAAAAAATAAACTTTTGGGAGAAATTAATTAAAAAGGGAAAAAGAAAATACAAGCCCACTAAAAATTCTCCCTCAACCCTAGGGCTCCACGCAAGATCCACCCTGGGGCCCAAAATGTTTCACAAAACTGTGACCCAAAAATTTCCCGAACCACAGGGGAGGACCTGGTAAAAGACTTTGGCAGATGGGCGGGAACCCAAAAGTAAAAAAGGGGATCCATAAATTAACACACAAACCCTGCGGGGGGACCCCAGACCCTGCAGTACGGGGTTTTGCCCCTCGTTTAAGCCAGTAAAATGTCCGGGCACGCCTGAAGTTTGCTAGAGAGCTTTTGGATGATCCAGAAGAGTACTGGGGGGAATTTCATGTGGTCAGAAAAAACCCAAAGTAAACTTTTGGTAAAACACAACTTTTTTCGGTTTGGGGAGAGAAAAATCCCTGATTTTGCATCCAAAAAAACCCCAATACCTACGTAAAACATGGGGGTGGGCAACATCATGCTTTGGGGCTTTTCCTGCAAAGGAACCAAAAGAACTGATTTGGTACATGAAAAATAATCATGAGATTTTGAGTGCAAACCCCTTCCCCCACCCAAGGGCATTAAAAGATAAAACGGGCGGGGGTTTTTCAGCATGACAATGCCCCCAAATTCACCCCCAAAATAGGGCAATAAAGGAGGGGGCTCCAAATAAAAAAGAAATTTAAAAGGTCCTTTTAGTGGCCCCCCCGGTCTAAAATTTCCCAACCCCAACAGAAACCTTTGGAGGGAGTTGGGAAAGCCCGTGTTCCCCAAAGCGACACCCCCCAAAAAAATCACTGCTCTAGGGGAGACGGCATGGAAATGGGCCAAAAAAACCAGCAACAGTGTGCCCCAACCCTTGTGAAGACTTTTTGAAAAGGGTTTGACCTCGGGTTTTTCCCAAACACAGGATATTAAAAAAAGTATTGAATGAACTTTTGAAAATTGACCAAATTTATTTTATTTTCCACCATAATTTGCAAATAAATTCTTTCCAAATCAGAAAATGGGGATTTTGGGTTTTTTTTTTCTCATTTTGGGCCCCTCTCATAGTTGAGTTCTCCCTATGTTTCCCAAATTTTCCCCGGTCTCCCCATCTTTTTAATTTGGGCCCTTTGGGCAGAATTGGTGCCCTGACAAAAATTTTTTTTCCCCACTGTTTTTTAATAAGTGTATATAAAATTCCCACTACATTAGAAGCTGCATTTAAGTAAAAACCTGGGGTTTTAGCGCCACTTTTTTAAAATTTAATGGGTACTGCAATCTGTTTAAAATTTCAATGTAACAGCCCCCCAAACATAAAAAATACTGCAGCATCTAGCACCCACTAAGATGTTTGCAAAATCAAAAACTTTTTATTATTTTTAACTTGCATTTTTTTGCTCCTTTATTTGTATTAAAAGGGTTTTCATTAAATGGTAGACCCCATCTACCCCCAACAAGGGAACGCTCAAATTGATCCCTCCACTAAATTCTTCTCATAAAAAAAACCCCTTTTTTAATAAAGTAAACCCAAACTTTTCAGTTTGATATTTGTAAAGTCGGGCTTTTCAAACTCCTACAAATCAGCTATTATTTCCAGAGAAAGCGGGTGTTTTGGGTATTAAGGGGAAAAAAGAAAAACTACATGTGGATTTAAAAAAAAATCCCAAAGAAAAATTTTTGGGACAGGCTGCACCCTTTTGGGAATACATTTTTGGTTTTTCATACAGGGGGGTCCTGAAAGGGAAAAAAACCCTTTATGACTATATTCCCCAAAACAATGTATAGGGAAAAAAGGAACCCCCTTTTTAAATTTTTTTGCGCTTTAATACTTTACAGTTCCAAATGAGTTGTTTTATAACAGGAATTTCATTGTCTTTTTTTGTCTAAAACACAGGAAACATTTTCTTTGTTGAGCCTAGGGTTTAAGTGCCCCGGTTTGGCTCTTTTTCCCAGGGCAATTTTTGAAGAAACCCCAAAGGGTTTTTTCACCATTGGGAAGGAAACGGGGGGTGCTTGCACTGAGACTAAGGATTGGGGGGAGGAAAATAAAAAAAAAACACGGGAAAAGGGGATCCGGGGGTTTTAGAGTTTAAAAGGACAAAAGAAAACAGTTTTCCCAAAAGGGGAAAAAGGGTGTTTGCCCCGTCAGAAAATTTGGAGGCTAAAAAATAAAAGGGAAAAGCTTAAATTTGCACGGGAAAAACATCACAGGGAATGAAATTTTTGAGTTTTTTTTGGGGGGTTTGCGAGATAACTGTTAAAAAATCCATACAAATTGGGCGGTTATAAATTTTAGCCCAAAATATCCCATAATGCTCTGTTCAAATTCAGGAGGGGTTTTAAAACTTGAAGTTATACTGTATTCTCAGAGTATTCTCTCATGGCAACCTCTAATGTTTGTGCAGCAGATGATATTTCCTATGCAGTAAAAAAATTTAGGGAAAGCTAACATACGGGTTTCATTATGCCCAAAAGTTTGTATGGGGCCCCCCCTTTTTTTGATGTGTTGGGTTTTACCTTATACTTTGCTTTTTAAACCCCCTTTAATGCCCGGTTTTTTTTTTTTGGGGGGGCCGTTGTTTTCCCCCCTTGCCTTCCCAACCCCATAATTTTTTTTATTTTTTTTCACCTAAATAAAACATATGGGGGCTTTTTTTTTGCAAAAACAAGATTACTTTCCCATGGGTTGTTTTTCCCCCTGTACAAATAAAATTTCTGGGAAAAACTGAAAAAAAAATTCCCAAAAGGGGGACAAATTGTGAAAAAACTTTATTTTCACCATGTTTGGGGGGGTTTTGCTTTTATGGCGTTCAATCTTGGGGTAAAATATAATTTTTTTAATTTTGTATTCAAATTTTTTAAATATGCATCCACAATCCCAAAACATGTGGGGTTTTCCCCTTATTTAAAAATTTTTTTCCATTTTTAAAAATTTGACCGGGGCGCCAGTTTTTCCCGGACCAAAACTTTTTTTTACTAACACCTACGGACGGCAGTGAGAGAAACAATTTTTTGCAGACTGAAGTGTACTTTTTTTTCCTTAGCAGTTTGGAATGCATGCAATTTTTTTGATCCCCTTTTTTTCCAAATTTTTTAAAGTGACTTTAAAATCCCAAAAAAAACCGCAATTTTGCCTTTTGGAATTTTTTTTCTTTACGTGTTCATATCCCGGGATAAAAAATGTTATATTTTTATGGGATAAACTTTTTTGGATCGGGCGAAAACCCAAAAATTTTGTGAAAACTTTTTTATTATTTTTTTTTTTAAATTTTTATTTGTAAAATGGGGAAAAGGAGGGGGATTTGAAATTTTAATACTTTTTTTTGTATTTTAAAACTCTATTTTTTTTTTTTAAATTTTTGACCCCCCACCTGACGTCAAACAGTCAAATGCATTGCATGGGACAATGAATTAGACTTTTAAAAAGGATGGGGTTTCCCACTTTCTTTTTGCGGACGGAAGGGGGGCAAACCAGGACATGGCAGGGATGGGGGTTCACAAGGCTCCCCGCTGCCATGCCCGGGGGCCCGGAAACCCCGGGGCCCGGGTGTTGCGGGGACCCAGCGCCGATCACCCTAAGACCCGGTGTCCCGGGCACCGTTTTAATTCATTCAGTTTTGCGGCGGCCATCTTTGCCCCCCCGCACCCTGAAGGGGTTTGGAAGCGGGGCGGGCGGCGCTGTTTTTCCTCTGTAACGGCCGGGTTTTTAGCGCGATTAGCCGCTAAAAACCCGGCGGTTTTGTGGGGGGGGGGGGGGGATGCAGAGCGATCCCCCTGAAAAACCCCCTTGGGCGACCCGGGGAAGTACTTCAACTCCAGGGTGTTAAGGGTTAAATGAAGTGAAAACTGAGCCAAAATTTTAAGTTTTTTGGGCTGTATAATGTTCTGAAATTTAAAAGGAAAATTTTGTCAACTCCCCCAACGGGAGGGAAATATCGAGGCCACCCATACCTATCTAGAGAAAATCCCACTAAATTTTTTTTCCCCAAAGTACAGCCAAGTACAAAGCCCCTTAAAATTAAATGACTAGTATTGTGAAAATTTTGCCCCAATTTTGGTTTTCGGGGGAGGGATTTTTGGGGGGCCCTTTCTCAAAATGGGAGTTTCAGATATGCCAAGCGCGAATCTTTTCACCAATTTTTTTTTTTTTTTGCTTAAAAATACATATTCTTTTCTTCTTAGCCTTTTTTATTTTCTGATTCTTTAAATTTTTCAATTTGTTGTTGTATAAGATTAAAGGCCACGGCCCCCTTTTTTGCTTGAGCCCGCTTTTAACAGCAAATTTTGAGTTTGACTAAAATAGGAAATTAAATTTTTCATGCTCTGTGACCCGGGGAAAAAATCACTTGCAGGGTTTGGGTGACTTTGACAATCCTATTGGGAATTCTGGACCCATGGGAAACAATACACATTGGTTTTTCCCCCTTTGGGTGTCGCACATATTTTTTCTTTTTAGCCATTTTTTTTCTGACTCTAGGTTTTTAATTCTGTTTTTACTGTATAAGATTTTGGGGGCAGCCTTTTTGTTTGGGGGCTGCTTTTATCATTTAAATTTTAGAAAAATGAATGCTTTTTAAAAGCAGCTTCCTTGGATTTGAAGGGTTTTGAAATGGAAACAGCCCAAAAATTGACTTTTTTTTTAAAAATTTTTTAGGAAGTTTTTTTTTTAGGTTTATTTTTTGGGAATTTTGGGAAGAAGCCCCCCAAATGGCCCCCGGAAACCCCCCCCTTTTGTTAAATTTTTGGGGGTTGTTTTTTTTTCTATTACTTTTATTTTTGGGGGTCCACCTTTTCAAATGGAATCCGCTTTTACCCCCCAAATAATTGGGGGTGGGGGGCTGGGTTTGGTCTTTTTTTTAAGGGGAAAAAAGTGTCAAAATATTTTAGGCCCCGGTGGTCAAATTAAATCGGGAGGATTTCGTAAACTCTGTTAAATAAAGAAAATTAAAAAACAAATCCCCTTTAAAAAAAATATTTAACATAAAAAAATGAGTCAAAAAAAATTAGTCATTTTCTGCTTTCCCCTGTGAAAATTTTAAACCCCAACACAAGTGATAATAAAATTAAAAAGAGAAAAGAAATTGGTTTTTGGGTTTTGAAGAAACATTTTTTAACTGGAATAAACTATTTAACTTGGGTTTTTTTATAATGGGGATAACTTTTTGGGGTTTAGACATTTTCATGTAAAGGTTTAAAGGGGGAAGGGCAAACCAGGAAATTTAATCTTTTTTTTGCCATAGGGGGTCTTTCATACTAAAATTGTTAATATTTTTAAAAAAAAAAAATAAAAAAATCTAAAAAAAAAAAAGTAAAACCTTTCAAAAATAAACATTGGGGGTTACATGCAGGGCAATATCAGAAGCAGCTTTTTAGGGTTTTAATTTTATTCTTCCTGAACTATCATTGATAAAAACTCTTTTTCCCCCATTTGGGCCATTGGGAAACATGGGGCCACAAGCGTCCTGCGCCCCCGCGGGCCCGCGGGTGGGACTCGAAAAACCCTTTGCCCCTTTGGGGGGTGGGGAGAAAGGGGTCTGCAGTCTGCATGTCGGACGCGGGCACAAATTTGGGACCCAAGCATTTACCCTTTCCCCGCCGCGCTCCTCCTGGCGGTGCGGCCTCCCCCCTCCCTAGGGGGACATTCGTGCTGGCTCTCTGAAATTTAAAAAGGGCCCGCGCCCCTGGTAATTTGGGTTTAAATTTCCGGGCGCTAACCCTATTTATCTTTGGGCACTCGCACCCACTTCCCCCGGGGGGCCCGATTTTATTGTGCCTTTGGCCTTAGAGAAAGGTTTCCCATGTGTTCCCGTTTTTGCTGTGTTTCCCGACCTGTTGCTACGTTTTCCCGACAAAGAACCTTTGCCACCCGCCTTGGGCCCCTTCCCGCCTGTCCCCCGACTAACCCAGTTTTTCTTTACAATTCGGTACCTCGCTGCATCTTGGCTGCAATCCCCAAAAAAAAATCACGTCAGGGTAGCCCACCTGGTAGGGGGCTCCTTGGGCGGGCTTGGTGAACAACTCGACCTACTAGGGTTGCGCTTGCTGGCGTGGCTCCCGTCACCGCTTGCGGTTGGGGGAGGATTGCTTGGGGCCCGCCAATTTTCAATGCACAAAAAATTAATTTCCCCTTTGGCGCTGGGTAAAAAATTTTAACCCTTTTTTTGGGCAGAAGGTTTAAGGCCAGGCTCACATTCCGGGGTTGGAGAATTTTTGTTTAAAAAGCGAATTTTAAAAAAAAAAAAATATGGGGCGGGCGGGTCGTTTCTTGGGAAAGGGGGTTTTTGCTTTTAGTTTTTGTTTTGTTAGTAGAGGCAAACCCCTCGTGTGCATTTTCAAAAAAACATGAGCCCAGGTAAATGGCAGGGCCCCAATCCTCCTTTTCCTGTCGATCAATACAGCGAGTTGTATATAGATGTGCTTGTGGAAAAGGGGGGACCGCAGCGCTCGAAAACCCACAGAAATCGCATGCACTTTAGTTATGGGTTTAAAATGCTTTATTGGAATAGAAAAAAGTGACGGAGAGTATCAGCAAGGGATGGCTAAAACATTTTAAAAAAAAAGGGGAAGCCTTATGCTTACTCGCCCCGCACCCGGGGCTTTATAGATGGCCCTCAGAAGTCGGATAGAGCTCCCCCCCCCCATTAAAGGGGTGTTGTGCCCTAAATTAAGTTTCCCCCAAAACCATCAGGTGAGCACCCATTTTATTTTTAATTATTTTAACTATTTGGACGGTTTTGCACAAAGAGGGCCACCTTCTCTTTTTGTCTTCTATATTTATAGATTCTGTTTAAAGCCTCCATCATAGAAGTGGTGCCAGACCAAACAAAGGGGCCCGACAGACCCCAAAAGACGTAATGGGGTTTTTTCCCAAAGGGGCCGTTTACTGTACCGTTATTTTTACTGAAAAAAAAAATTGCTCTGCATGCTGTGCCGTTTTTTCTATCAATTGTGATGGAATCTGCAACGGAGCCTCTGAATGGAACCTTTGACGCAGATGTGAACTAGGCCTAGAGTTTGTACTGTCAATCACATAAGGGAGAATTCAAAGCGTTTTGGGGCGCGTTTTAGCAGCGCGTACTTCTAAAGCGTTTTGTGTTGACCCTTATTGACTTTAGTTTTTCCCCCTTTCATAAGCGCCAGGAAAAGTGTTTTCCCCTGCTCTTCCCCCCGGCGCACGTAAACATTGGGGGTTTCATGGAAATTTTCATGCAGTAATGAGTGCCATGATTTTTTTTTTTTTTGAATCATTAAATTTTTTATTGAAATTTTCATTTTACAGAAAGGTAAAAGCATAAGTTACCTTCAAAGAACAAAATATTAACATAACATGCCATGCCAAGGTTTTAAAAATTTCAAAAAAAAGTGGGTTATGATATTTTCCCTCCTTAATTAAAGCAAAATTGTACAAATAGGGGGTTTGAGCAAGATGCCTTTAAAAACAGAAGAGCGTTAAAATAAAAAAAAAATTTAAAAAAAAAAAAACAATTCCCTGAACAAAAAAAAACAAACCATGTTTGACTAGTCAAACACATCTGAGATGACATATCGTGCAACAGATCAAGGCAGAAAAAGTTTGATCCACAAGAAATAGTTGCAGGCCGTACTTTGTGCGTATTGCAATACAATTACACTCCAAAGTATGGGCCGCATTTATGCCATGTGAACATTTAACCCTTTTTGCTTTTTTTTCAAACAGCCTTTTACAATTTTTTCAAAAAATGAAAATAAAAGTATACAAGTAGGAGAATGACTTGCCATATCGTTAATTGGCACTCGTTATAAGCAGTAAATATGTTTGTCTAGGACCCTTAGATTAGATATTTCTACAGGCAATTTTCACCAAAAGTTGCAGAAAACATATAACCATAAAAATAACCACGTAAACTAAAACTAGTGTATGCCTATGTTATCTTTAATTTGATGCATTTTAAAGCTTCTCTTTGCCACCCCTATTTAAAAAAGCCGGGAAAAAGGTTTTCTAAGCTCCATAATACATTTGCTGTACACCATGCACAATTTTTTAAAAACTTTTTTTTTTTAATTTTTTTTTATAGAATTTTTGATACATTTTTCCCACAAGTTTTTCTCTATTAAAGGGCCGATTTATTAAACCTGTTTACAAGAAAAACTGGCTCAATTAAAACCCGTTCCTGACACTTGCTGTCAAATATTTTGGGTGTTATAAAAATATTATTAACATCTAATATTGTTATACAATAATTATACCAGTTATACTACAGTATTATTATAGTGTGATTAATATAATAATTTTCTGATCCAATTATATTCTGACATAAATGAACAGCAAAACATGCACAGACTCATTACATTAATCTCATAGTGACACTCTGTGCCACCCGCGTTCCTTTCTACACTGGAGGGGTGATGGGCCTGGCCCAAAATGGGCATGGGTCCTGCCACAATGACATCACTATAAGGCCATGTTTACATGACAGAAAATTTTAAAAAGGATTTTAGTGCATTTGTTTTGTGTTTTTTAAAAAAACCCGAAAAACCCCCCAAAAATTAGATCTTCAAAGGTATCGTTTTCAAAGGGCAACCCATGGTTTTAAAATGTTTCCCATTATGATATAAGATAGCCTAGAAAGGGGGTTTTCCCATTTCTAGAAAATCGACTTCTATATTCATAGGGGGAAAAGGGCCCCTTGAGACCCCCGTGACCTGTCTATATATTAAATTGTTGGCCATGTAGGGGAGATGTATGGCCATCTGGAGCTTTCTTTTTAGGAGTTTGGAAGGAAAATTTTTTCAATAAAAAAACCCAAAAAAAGTGTAAAATTTAACTCAGAACCCTTCTGTTGCCCCCCGTGGCCAACCTTTTTTTTGGCTTTTTTTTAAGAGACGTATATTTTTCAGCACAAAACGAAAAATGGAAACCAATTTTAGTGTATTTTTTTAAAAGTTTTATTTGGGCGATTTGATTTTTTTTTGGGAGGGATTGGCTGAGGGGGGGCCCAAAATTTAAATTTTTTAAAATTTTTTAAATTCTAATTCCTGGGGTTTTTACTTTTAGCATGAATATCAATGATATGGGGATACAGGGTTTTTAATTCTTTAGTTTTTTATATAGAAGAAAGAAAAATAATGTCTAAAACATTTTTTAAATTGGTTGATTCCAACAATTATGTACATTTTAAAAGTAACCATTTTGGGAAATGGATTTGGAACGCACCTTTTGGACAGTTCAGGAGAGTGCGAAAAAATTGCACATCCAACGAAGTGTACGAAGAACAGGCGAATACCCTGGTTGAGAGTTTACTCAAGATACAACCAATTTAGTTCAGGATGCAAATAAGAAAGCCTTTAATATGACACAAGGGGAATGTATTGTACCCAAGGAAAGAAATTCAACACAGATATTTAAAACTGGTACTCATTTTATTACTCATTTTGTTACGAATAAGGGCCATTACAGGAGCCTGAAACGCGTCAACTGTTTGCTTTTTTTCCTATGTTTTTATAAGCCATTTTAATACTTTTTTCAATAAAGAGAGTGTCTGTTATGCTACTACGCCTTTGAAGATTCTTCTGCGCGAGTGCCGGGATTATCTACTACTTACCGTTTATATGGTGGACATCTACAGCCGGATGTCATTTCCACGAGCACCGCTTTGGAAACAGGAGAGAGGCCTCTTTCCCTTTTTTCCATAATTCGATGTCCATTGCTGAGGACAGGCGGACTACAGTACCAAGCATACCGGTGAGCAGCACTTTTTCTTTTTGTTTGTATCCACTCAAATTTAAAAAAAAAACATTGGAATATCTTGATGTCGGACCCCATTTTAAAACCTCATCTAACAAAATACCCAAAAATGATTTATCGGAGAGCATCTACTTTAAAAAATAGTTTAGCCCCATCACGACAGAAAGAATTAAAAGATTTTAAACAACAAGAAAATGATGAGATAGAACCAAAAGGGATATTTTCATGCAAATTCCCTTTATGCAAATGTTGTGGTATGTTGGAGGAAGGAGACACCTTCAGTTCCACAGCCATGAATGAAAGTTTTAAATCAGATATAAATTATCATGTAATTCGTGTTTTGTTGTTTATCTAATAACGTGCGACTGTGGCAAACAATATGTAGGTAGAACTACAACTAAACTTTCACAAAGAATGAATAATCATCGATTTAATATAAAAAGAAAAAGTAAGTTATACAGTCTACCTAGACACATTGATGAGATGCATAAAGATGGAAAATATAAAATTAAAGTACAGCCAATTGATTTGGTTCCTGAAAAATTACCAAACAGATTGCAAGTACCAACTAATAGAGAAACTTTCTGGATTTTTAAGTTGAACACGATTAGTCCGTTTGGTTTGAATGAAGTGCAAGAGTTTATAAATTGTTTCAAATATGTAATTGATGATTCAAAACCATCTTTATAGAGAAAAATAGGTATTATGTTGGTAGAATGGAAAGTACTGGCATAGAGCATGCTCAATACCTCCTCCGTTCTCCGCTAGGAAAAGAAGGGCGGAAGTGAGGTAGGATGACAACTTCCGGTATAGAGCATGCGCAATATCCCTTCTGTTCTCCGTTAGGGAAGGAAGGGCGGAAGTGAGGTAGGATGATGATGACTTCCGGTACGGAACTCCGGAGAATGGAGATGCCGGCTAAAAGGTAGTAAGTTTTAAACAAACTACATTGTACGAGTTGTTTTTAGATTTTAGAATTTAATAATCATGTTTTAGGATTGATGTTTTAAGATGGATAATTTGTAATTTGAAATTTGATATATGCCGAAACTGTTTGTGTAAAGGAAGTGGAGGGGTCTATATAATGGGCGGCTATTTGAGCACTTAAATTATTCCTGATTAGGCCCGGTTGAACCGAGCGAAACGCGTTGAACAAGCTAGGGAGATATATGTTTTGTATGTTATATATATTTTTTAAATAAATACAGCTTTGGTAAATCGCAGCTGTATGTTTTAACGTTCTATAATAGTAGAACGAGACTGGATCCAAAGCGCTGTGATCCTATACAAGGTCTATGCAATAGAGCCTTGTGGTTATATATTTTTATATATTTCACTCATAATTCCACTGTGTGGAATACGAGTGTTGCCTTGGATCGGACAGCAGCTGATAATTGGAGTTTGGCGCTTTCTAATGAGTTGTACCATATAGTACAACTTGCTCAGCTGAGCACAATATTTATTTGACCTAGAAGTGCTACTTGAAGTAATATACTACACAATTGGAGTGCGCCTATTTGTCTCCCCCACCCCCCTTCTCTTTGTCTCCTCTGCGACGTACATAAGAAGTGCACAAGGGCTGCGAATATATAATCCGATATATCACAGAGCTCAGCTTCTCTCCTCTATCATATAACCCTATATATCACAGAGCTCAGCTCCTCTCCTCTATCATATAACCCTATACAGTATACTATCCACCAGAGCACACTTCTCTCCTCTATCAAATAATCCTATATATCACAGAGCTCAGCTCCTCTTATCAAAAACACTATATATCACAGAGTCAGCCTCTGTCCTCTATCCTATCACCCATTATAAAACACAGAGCCTCCTGCCTTTCTCTCCCTCTATCATATAACCCAATAGTTTCAGAGAGCTCAGCTCCTTCCTCTATCATATAAACCTTATAATCACAGAGCTCAGCTTCTCTGCCACTTTCATATAACCCTATGTATCACAGAGCGCAGCTTTTCACCTCTATCATATAATCGTAAATCACAGAGCTCAGCTCTCTCCACCACATATGACCCCTATAATAATTCACATAGCTCAGCTCCTCTATCATATAACTATAAATCACAGAGCTCACTTCTCTCCTCTATCATATAACCTTATATATCACAGAGCTCAGCTTCTCTCCCTCTATCATATAACTCTATATATCACAAAGCTCAGCTCCTTTCCTCTATCCTATAACCCTATATATCACTGAGCTCAGCTTCTCTCCTCTAAAATTTTACTCTATCTATCACAGAGCTCAGCTACTCTCCTCTATCATATAAACCTATATATCACAGAGCTCCACTTCTCACCTCTATCATATAAACCTATATATCACAGAGCACTGCTTCTCTCCTCTAACATATAACCCTATATATCACAGAACTAAGCTTCTCTCCCTCTATCATATACGCCTATATCACAGAGCTCAGCTTCTCTCCTCTTACATATAACCCTATGTGTTACAGAGCTCAGCTTCTGTCCTCTATCATATAACCCTATATATCACAGAGCTCAGCTTCTCTCCCTCTATCATATAACCCTATGTACACAGCGCGCAGGCTTTTCTCCTCTATCATATAACCCATATATCACAGAGCACAGCGCCTCAATCATATAACTCTATAAATTCACAGAGCTCAGCTACTCTCCCTCTATCATATAAAGCCTAATATATCACAAAGCTCAGCTCCTTTCCTCTATCAAATAACCCTATTTATCACTGAGCTCAGCTTCTCTCCTCTCTCATATAACACTATTTTTCACAGAGCTCAGCTCCTTTCCTCTATCATATAAACCTATATATCACAGAGCTCAGCTTCTCTCCTCTATTATATAACCCTATATATCACAGAGCTCATCCTTTCCTCCATCCTATAACCTATTATCACAGAGGCTCAGCTTCTCTCCTCCGATCATATAAACCTATATATCAAAGAGCTCAGCTCTCTCACTCTAACATATAACCCAATATATCACAGAGCTCACGCTTCTCTCCCTCTATCATATAAGCCTATAACACAGAGCTCACTTTCTCTCCTCTATCATATAACCCTATATATCACAGAGTTTCAGCTTCCTCTATCATATAACCCTATATATCACAGATCCAGCTTCTCTCCCTCTATCATATAACCCCTATATGACACAGAGCTCAGCTTCCTCCCCTTTATTATAAAACCCTATAATATATCACAGAGCACAGCTCTCCTCCTCTATCCAATAACCCTATATATACAGAGCTCATCTTCTCACCTCTATCATATACCCTATATATCACAGAGCTCAGCTCCTCTCCCCTCTTATCATATAACCCTATATGATTACAGAGCTCAGCTTCTCTACTCTATCATATAACCCTATATAACACAGAGCTCCGCTTCCTCTTCCTCTAATCAAATAACCCTATAATAATCATAGGGGCAGAGCTCAGCTTCTCTCCTCTATCATATAACCCTATATATCACAGAGCTCAGCTTCTCACCAAAAAACAAATAACCCTATATAACACAGAGCTTCACTTCTCTCCTCATATCATATAACCTATATATCACAGAGCTTTCAAGCTCCTCTCCACTATCATATAAACCCTATATATCACAGAGCTCAGCCTCCTCTTCTATCATATAACCCTATATATCACAGACACACTTCTCTCCTCTACATAATAACCCTATAATATCACAGAGCTCAGCTCCACTCCTCTATCATATAACCCTATAAATTCACAGCGCTCAGCTTCTCTCCTCTATCATATAACCCTATATATCAGCAGAGCCTTCAAGCTCCTCTCCTCAATCATATAACCCAATACATATATCACAGAGCTCAGCTCCTGACCTCTTACTCAATAACCCTATAAATGAACACAGAGCTCAGCTCCTCTCCTCTATCACATAACCCTAAAAATCACAGAGCTCCACTTCTCTCCTCTATCATATAACACATATATCACAGAGCCTCAGCTTCTCTCTCCCTCTATCAAATAAACCCTATTCTCCAGAACTCAGCTCTTCTCCTCTATAATATAAACCTATATCTCACAGAGCTCAGCACATCCCCACTATCATATAACCCTATATATCCCAGAGCTCAGCTTCTCTTCTAACTTATAACCCTATATATCACAGAGCTCAGCTCCTCTCCTCTCCTCTATCAATATAACACTATAATTCACAGCAGCTCAGCTCCTCTCTCTCTAACATATAAACCTATAAATCACAAGCTCAGCTTTCTCCTCCTCTATCATATAACCTATATCACAGAGCTCAGCTTCACACCTCTATCATATAAACCCTATATCAACAGAGCTCAACTTCTCTCCCTCTTATCATAGTAACCCTATATAACACAGAGCTCAGCTTCTCTCTCTCTATCATATAACACAATATATCTCAGAGCCTCAGCTCTCTCTTCCTATCATATAACCCTATACTATCACAGAGCTCCAGCTTTCTCTCCACTATCATATAACCTATGTATCACAAAGCCAAGCTTCTCTCCTCATCATATAACCCAATATACACAGAGCTCAGCTTCTCTCCCTCCATCATATAAACCTATATATCAACAGAGCTCAGCTTCCCTCGCTCTATCAATAACCCTATATATCACAGAGCTCAGCTCCTCTCCTCTATCATATAAACTTATTTATCACAGAGCTCAGCTCCTCTCCTCAATCATATAACCCTATATATCACAGACCTCAGCTTTCTCTCGTCTACACACTTTCATAAATAAAACCCTATATATCACAGAGCTCAGCTTCTCTCCTCTAACATACTAACCCTTTATATCACAGAGCTCACTCCTCTTCCTCTATCAAATAACCCTATATATCAAAAGAGCTTACCCAGTCCTCTATCATATAACCCTATATATCACAGAGCTCAGCTTCTCTTCCTCTATCATATAACCCTATATATCACAGAGCTCAGCTTCTCTCCCTCTATCATATAACCCTATATCTCCAGAACTCAGCTCTTCTCCTCTATCATATAAACCTATATCTCACAGAGCTCAGCTCCTCCCCTCTATCATATAACCCTATATATCACAGAGCTCAGCCTCTGTCCTCTAGCATATAACCCTATATATCACAAGAGCTCAGTTGGCTACCTCTCCTCTAACATATAACCCTATATATCACAGAGCTCAGCTCCTCTCCTCTATCAAATAACCCTATATATCAAAGAGCTTAGCCTCTGTCCTCTATCATATAACCCTATATATCCCAGAGCTCAGCTTCTCTCTATCATATAACCCTATATTTCACAGAGCTCAGCTCCTCTCCTCTATCATATAAACCTATATATCACAGAGCTCAGCTTCTCTCCTCTTTCATATAACCCTATATAACCACAGAGCTCAGCTTTTCTCTCTCCTCTATCATATAACCCTATATATCACAGAGCTCAGCTTCTCTCTCTCTATCATAAAATAACCCTATATATCACAGAGCTCAGCTCCTCATCCTGAATCCTAATAACCCTAATATATCACAGAGCTCAGCTCTCTCCTCCTATCATATAACCCTAAATATCACAGAGAGCTCAGCTACTCATCTGAATCATATAACCCAATATATCACAGAGCTCGCTTCCTTTCTCTTATTCATATAACCCTATATATCACAAGAGCTTCAGTTTAACACATCCCTGTATCAATATAAACCTATATATCACAGAGCTCAGCTTCTCTCCTCATAATCATATAACCCTATGAATCACAGAGCTTCAGCTTCTCTCCTCGTTTCCATAAACCCTATGTATCACGAGCGACTTTTCTCCTCTATCAAAAATAACCCTATATAATCGCCCAGACTCAGCTTTCTCTCCCTCTATCATCTAACCCCTGATATCACAGAGCTTCAAGCTTCCTCACCCTCTATCAAATAACCCTATATATCACAGAGCTCACTTCTCCTCCTCTATCATATAACCCTATATATCACAGAGCTCAGCTCCTCTATCATATAACTCTATAAATCACAGAGCTCATCTTCTCTGCTCTATCATATAACCCTATATATAAACAAGCTTCAGCTTCTCTTGTCCTCATCATATAAACCCTATATATCACAGGAGCTCAGCTTCCTCTCCTCTAACATATAAGCCCTATGATCAAGAGCACCTAGCTTCTCTCCCCTCTTTCATAAACACTATGTATCACAGAGCTCAGCTTCTCTCCCTCTATCATATAATCCTATTAAATCACAGAGCTCCAGCTTCTCTCTCTAATCATATAACCCTATAAATCAACAGAGCTCAGCTCTCTCCTCTATCATATTAACCCTTAAATCACAGAGCTCAGCTTCTCTCCTCTATCATAAACCGCTATATATCCCAGAGCACAGCATTCTCTTCTCTATCATATAACCCCTATATCTCCAGAACTCACTCCTCTCCTCATCATAAACCCTATATATCCCAAGCTCATCTTTTCTCTCTACATATAACCCTATATATCACAGAGCCTACGCTCCTCTCCTCTATCAAATAACCCTATATATCACAGAGCTCAGCTACTCTCCCACTAACATAAAACCCTATATAACACAGAGCTCAGCTTCTCTTCCCTTCCTCTAATCATATAACACTATATATCACAAAGAAAGCTCAAAAAGCTTCTCTCCCTCTATCCATATAACCCTATAATCTCCAGAACTCAGCACTTCTCCCTATCATATCAACCTACTCACTCACAGAGCCTCGCTCCTCCCACTATCATATAACCCAATAATTCCCAGAGCTCAGCTCCCTCTCCTCACCTCTATCATATAGCCCCTATAACTCACAGAGCTGAGCTTCTCTCCTTCCCTATCAATAACCCTATATTTCACATACTCAGCTCCTCTACCTCTATCATATAAACCTATATATCACAGACTCAGCTTCTCTCCTCCTTTCATATAACCCTATAATATTCACTAGAGCTGGCTTCTCTCCTCTTTCATATAACCCTATAATACACACTCACTTCTCTCCCACTAATCATATAATCCCTAAATCACAGAGCTCAGCTTCTCTTCCTCTATCATATAACCCAATATAACACTGGAGCTCAGCTTCTCTCCTCTATCATATAAACCTATATATCACAGACTTCTGCTCCCTCTCCACTATCAAATAAAACTATATATCACAGGAGCTCAGCTTCTCTCCTCTATCATATAACCCTATGTATCACAGAGCGCAGCTTTTCTCATCTTATCATATAACCCTAAATACCACAGAGCTCAGCTCCTCTCCCCTTTCTGTCATATAACCCTATATATCACAGTGTTACTCAGTGTCCTCTCCTATATCATATAACCCTAAAATCACAGATTTCAGCCTCTCTCCATCTATCATATAACTCCTATATATCCACAGACACAGCATCCCTTCTTAGTCATATAACCCTATAAATCACAAGCTCAGCTTCTCTCTATCAATATAACCCTATATTATCACAGAGCACAGCTCTCTCCTCTATCATATACCCCTATATATCACATGAGCTCAGCACCTCTCCTCAAATCATATAACCCTATATATCACAGTACTCAGCTTCTCTCCTCTATTAAATAAACACCCATATATATCACAAGCTCACTTCTCTCCTCCTATCATATAACCCTATATACCTACAAGCTCATCTCCTCTCCTTCTATCATATAAACCCTATATTATCACAGAGCTCAGCTTCTCTCTCTCTATCATATAACCCTATATATCACAGAGCACAGCTTCCTCACACCTCTATCATAATAACCCTATATACCACAGAGCTCAGCACCTCTCCTTCTATCATATAACCCTACATATCACAGAGCTCAGCTTCTCTCATCTATCATATCCTGCTCACAAATATGGGAGCCTCAAGCCACCTGACAGGTTCCCTTTAACTCCAACCGGGAGTGCCAGATATTAAGGCAAAAAAATTACATCACACCCTATAAATAACATGTACAGGTCGATAAAGATATATCATAATGATAATTTGTATTTGGGTGATGTAGCTGATAAAGAACAAAGACAACCGGCAAAAGTTTGTTTTATTTGTTATCAGATTAGTTGCTCTTATTATGGCCAGATGGAGAGATGGGTAATGTCAGAGCTCCCAAATCTGAGCTATTAGTCACACTTGTCCAACATAGCGACCTATACTATAATGTCATTGAGACTTTGGCAAATCGTTAATAAACCTGAGCCAATCTCATATTTATTCAGCTGTCGGAGCTGCCAACATTCCTGGTGGACCTTTACTCTGAGCTTGTTTTTGACAAATTGCTCAGTTCCCCCGTAGTGTATTCTCTTACTTCTAGACAATGACCCAAAAACTTCACCTGAATGATAAAAGAAGAGGTAGATTAACTGGAGGATAAACTGAAGTTGTCACTTTTAGCAATGGAAAAATATCCTGGACAATTGTTAGCTAGGCAGTAGGTCATTTATTTGTTCAAGAGCGTTCCCTCTACACTACCATCGTCAGGTGAGGCTCCATTGACCATGGTGCGGTGGCTTCCATGTATGACAGTGCCAGGACAACTATGCCAGATCCATGTTTGAATTGATAAGCAGTGTATCCTGACAGATGCCATTGACGTCAGGGCTTCTGTTGAGGTTCCTGCATATTTATTGGCAAGAATAGCTTTGTAGATGGCTGTATTCTTGTTGTCAGCAATACCACAATGACCAATGGACCTCATTAACACTGATGTGAATAAAGCCTCAGGCTAGCTATACACATGAGCAACACTTGGGCTGAACCCCCTGTTTTCGAATGTCTCCCAACAGCTGATGTCTGGGGAAAGAGGGATCTGGCGCATCAGATTTACACATTGCCTATTCTTCTTCCCACAGGAGATTAAACTGCTGCCAGATTAGCCTGGCAGCGGCTTACATCCTTTTCCCATTGACACAAATATGTTCGCTGGGCTGACAGTTATTGTGTATGGCCAGCTTAAAGAGCTATTTACGCCTTTGATATTCATGGCATGGTCGCAGACGTTGTCTTTTTTCCTCAAACCATACCTGTACATTTTAGCAGTGTGCTGGGCATTATACTGAAAAGGTCACTGCCATTAGGGAACAGCGCTGTCATAAAGTGTTATGGACTGTATTAGTTGAAATGTCTATTTCACCCACAAGATGGCGCCTGTGTTCAGACACACTCTGTTGTGCCAAGACATAACCAAGATGGCCACTGGCCTGAACTATTTTGCTACACTCAGACAAAGGGGGGGCTGTGTTATTCAAACATATAGATAAGAAGAGCCAATAAGGAGGGTGGATGTATGTCACATGTTGCTTATGGAATGTTTGTCCACGCCCAGCTATAAAAACTTGTGTTTTGTAATAAAGGAGTTAGAGAACTCATTTGACTGAAGAATGTCAGCCTGTGATTTCTTTCTCTCTGGCACGTGTCATTCAATATACTGATTTGACCCCCCCACTAGGACGTCGAGCCTTTTTGCGGTCTACAACAAAGGGTGGACTTGGACTGTACAATGCTTAGGTAACATAAGTAACATCCACATGATACCAGGACCCCCTCCACTTCCAGAAGAACATCTCTGATCACATTGCCCCCACCATCTTGTCTTCTTCCCTTAGTACATTCTGATGCCATCTCTTCTGATGTCATCTCTGAGGTAAGAGAAGCACATGCACCCGGCTGTCCACATGGTGCAAGAAAAAATCCATACTTCATATTGGCTTTGGACCAGCAATTTGCAACACGGAGAGTTTTGCCTCCTTTCTCAAAGCACAACATAAACAGGTGAGTTATATACTCACCACATTTTCTTTCAATTATTTACAGTATCACACGAGGGTGCGCTCTTTGTGGCGTTTGTTCTTTCCTTATTTTGCATGGGTCAAATTACACAGCCCTATACACAGTAAGCTTTAATGCCCTTTGTGTTGTGATTTTTTTCTGTCTTAGCAAGCAGGAACTTTTTCAGAAGTTTATGTGACGGTATTACAGATCCAATGGGCTAGCCTTCACTCTTCATGTGCGTCAATGAGCCTGGGGCACCCAAGACTTACCAGTTCACTGGTTGACCTTGGATCACCTTGGGTAGATACAAACTACTGCATAGTAGGACAACCTCCCATTGTGTAGATGCTCTGACCCAGTCATCTAGACATCACAATTTGGCCATTGTCAACGTAATTCAAACAATTTTTCTGCTTCACATATCTGAAACTGACTGTTCGCTTGCTGTGTAGTATGTTGCACCCCTTGACAGGAGCTAATATCTCGAGATATTCAATTTTATTCACCTTAACTTTTAGTTCCTTTACTACTATGGCATTTACACTGCTTCATCTAGACTCTTCCCAAATGATGAGCAGTATAAAGAAATGTGTGCAGAGGTAGCAATTTTTCTTGAAAAACCACACATTATGACAATGTTGCTCATTTTCCCTATTAAAAATATTTTTAAAATTCAGTAGTATCATCCTTCAGTGGGGAATGGCTGCAAAGATCATCAACCCCCCCCCCCCCCCCCCAGACCCAACTTTGTGTTGGGATTACGGATAGGGTTAAGGAAAGAATGAAAAGTTTTTTCACAACTTTGGTCCAACCAGTGTTGAACTAAGCAAGGAAAGCTTCGAGCAACACTAATTATTGTAAAGGAAATAACTTTAAAATTGTAATTGCCAAGGAGTATTGACCACATCCATGGCCAATGTCTCGTTGCTATATCATAGTTTGCTGTTGCATTCAACCAGAGGTGTAACAACTTGAAGCTTCTGGGTCCTAAGGCAAAAAAAAAAAAAAAAAGAAAAAAAGAAATGGGGCCACAGTTACTATGTTTTAGGTAGGGAAAGGGTATGTCCCCACAGCACGGGTTTGCGGACGGTTTTTCAGACGGTTTGCGGTTGCCCGCAAACGAGCACAACGGGGCTCTATGGAAAACCCGTGCAGCAGTCCCCACAGCACGGGTTTTCCGCCCAGCGGTTTTTCTGCCTGTGGGCCGCCCGAAAAACATTCTACATGCATATTCTTCCGTCTGGTTTTCGGACGGAATATATGCATGTCAATGGGAAGGGGAGAAAAGCCGTCCCCTCCGTGACCGTGTGCACAGCACATAAACCGACCAGTATTTGTCCATTGCCGTGTAAACGGGCCCAAAGATGTGGCACACCTTAGGCTTGGAGAGTATAACTGGGGTGCTTGTGGAAGGATAACCAATCCGTATTACATATTTGAGATGTATGTGTGCTGTGGATATATCTCCACCATAGTTACCATGTGTCATTTACAATACTGTTGTCCTCATAAGTGGCAAAAGAGCTTTTGAGCCCCCTTAGGCTGCAGAGCCCGGTAGTGACTACTAACTCTGTACCCTCCATAGCTACGCCCATGCATCCAACTGTATTTCTTGAATGAGTAGCCAAATAAGACAAATTTTCCACTATTGTCATGATTGTGCCTGACACCCCCCCTGGCTTTTGGCTCTGATTGCCGGCCATGGCCGGCATGACGTAAACCATGGTTTTTAACATAATACCTTGTATTCTTATTCACCAGTGTTAACTGGTCCTTCTTTCTCTGTATGTTAAGTGATTTCTGGTCAACGCCCATGGCCAGGAATCCTCCAGCACTCTTTAAAGTTAACCAGTGTTCCTCTTTGATTGACAGTCTTGTTTCCCTATCTGGTTTTGTGTTCTTTCCACCAATCACCTCAGTTCTGTGTTCTCTGGCTCCCGATTTAAGGATGCCGTAACCAGTCACCTGTGCCTGCTATATGGTTTCCCTTCCCTATAGTTCACCTGTATTTTCATTTAACTTTCTGTGCTCTTTGACTCTTGCTTGGTTCCTGGTTATTCTTTTGTCTCACGTTCTTGTACTGTGCTGCCCGTTTGTTACTGACCTGGCCTGCCCGACTTTTCTTGCTTATTCCGTGTTTGTTTGTCTTCGTCTGTGTTCCACTTGGCTCAGAGCAGTCATCAGTCTTCTGGTTGGGGCCGACCTGGTAAGGAGTCGGGTTCCCCAAAAGGCAGGGACAGAGGTTGAGACCAGTGTCAGGGCCTCACTCGTCTGTATCTCTGTGTGTGCCCTGACAGTCCCTTACAACTATCGTGTTCAACTGTCTCACAAAATCTCTTCAATGACACCCAGTGATGGCAGCACATCCTTTACAGATGGCCGTGCTTAAACCCGACAGCTGAACCAGGCTTTGGCTTTTCACTTGTCAGCCCGTTTTAATTTTGGACTTGTAAATTTTCTCAGTACTCATTTTGTAATCAAATAGACATTAAAGCGCAGCATGTTCACCTGTCTGTCTGCCATCTGTTTGTGGTGAGGACGTCGTTTTAACAGAGCAAAAAAACAGGCACGTTGCATATTCCTTTCACTAGAAATAATTAGGTAATTTGCAATATCTTTATGTTACCTCAGCCACAAACAATAGGGATATTATTTATTAGAGCGGATGCCTGGGACTATTTCTGGATGCTAACTGCAGTTTGGCAAGAAGTCAAAATACCAAAATGGAGTCTGGAGTAGACGGCAACATAACTTGATTTTGTGTTTGTATTTGTATTTTTAATGCATCTGAACCTTAGGCACATAGACAATAAACCAGGGTTCCCTATCAGCTCATCACTACATAGATGCTTCAGGTCACACAAGATAAACATTTAATGGAGCGTTTGGACTACACCCACATTTTTGGTTGTCTTACTTCCATAATACCATAGGCTTTACTTAGAAAAGTTTAAAAAAGCACTGAGCCACTAGTTCCAGTAGCTAGTGAGCGTTTGATGTCACCTCGACCCTTTCGCCGGTACGTTGCTCACGGTATGTTTGGGGCCTGAATCCTAGGCTCCTGGGCTAGAAGCCCCAGCATCTCAAGAAACATGACGAATCCCTTGCATCACACCACCTAAAACACTATATACAATATATATACAATATACACACAACACTATATATATAGTATATAGAGCGTTCATTGAGTTCTCTATATACAACTGGTAATGAACTGTCCCTGCCTCCTCCCTGAGAAGCAGCTGCACGGTTAGTGAAGAAGGTTTATTAACTGACTTTCCACAGTGTGCACTCCCAGCACATACAAGACTAACATATTTATACACATACAGTTGAAACCATAAGTTTCAATCCACTATATCAAAAGCCCCATCTGCAGGTTTTTCTCACTATCTGACATGAAATCAGAATAAACCTTCCCCGTTAGGTCAATTAGGAACCAAAATTATTTATATTTACCAAATGCCAGAATAATGAGAGAATGTTTAAGGCATTTTTATTACTTTCTGCAAAGTCAAAAGTTTCCATACACTGGGATTACTCTGCCTTTAAACAATTTTGGACAGCCCATATGATGAGGCCATGTCTTAGGAAGCTTCTGAGTTATTAACATCTGAGTTAATTAGAGACCCAGCTGTAGATTTATTTTAAAGCACATCAGAAACACACTGCTTCTGTGTGTAACATCATGGGAAAGTCTAAAGCAATCAGCCAAGATATCAGGAAGAGAATTGTGGACTGATTCTGGATCATCCTTGTGTGCTTTTCCACCTGTACAAACAATTGTACGCAAGTACAAGAAAGATGGGAACGTCCAGCCATCATACTGCTCAGGAAGGAGATGGGTTCTATGTCTCAGAGATGAACGTGCTTTGGTCCAACATGTGCATATCAACCCAAGAAGAAAAACAAAAGACCTTGTGAAGATGCTGGCGGAAGCTGGTAAGATTGTGTCATTGTCCACAGTGAAATGAGTACTGTATCAACAAGGACTGAAAGGCCGCTCTGCCAGGAAGAAGCCATTACTCCAAAGGAACATATAAAAGCCAGAATGTTTGCTTTAATGTTTAATGTTTATTTTAATGTTTGCAAATGCACAGGAACAAAGACCTACATTTTTGGAGACATGTCCTGTGGTCTGACAAAACTAAAAGTCAACTGTTTGACCATAATGACCATCGTTACGTTTGGAGGAAAAATGGAGAAGCTTGGAAGCCTAAGAACACCATCCCAACTGTGAAACATCATGTTGTGGGTTTGTTTTGCTGCAGGAGGGACTGGTGCACTTCACAAAATAGATGGCATCATGAGGAAAGAAGATTATGTGGCAATACTGAAGCAACATCTCAAGACATCAGCCAGGAAGTTAAAGCTTGGGTGGGAATGTGTCTTCCAAATGGACAATGACCTGAAGCTACTGCCAAACTGGTTACACAGTGGCTTAAGGAGAACCAAGTCAATGTTTTGGAGCGGCCATCACAAAGCTCTGATCTCAATCCTATTGAAAATGTATTGGCAAAGCTGAAAAGGCCGGTGCGAGCAAGGTGACCTACAAACATGGCTCAATTACACCAGTTCTGTCAGGAGGAATGGGCCAAAATTCCTACCAACTATTTTAGTTTAAGGGCAATGCTACCAAAATACTAATGAAATGTATGGAAACTTTTGACTTTGCAGAAAGCAATAAAAATGCCTTAAAAATTCTCTCTCTCATTATTCTGGCATTTGGCAAATATAAATAAATTTGGTTCCTAATTGACCTAAAACGAGGAAGGTTTATTCTGATCTCGTGTCAGATGGTGAGAAAAACCTGCAGATGGGGCTTTTTATATACTCTATGGAAACTTCTGGTTTCAACTGTATATATACAGTATCTATCTATCTATCTATGTATCTATCTATCTATCTATCTATCTATCTATCTGTGTGTATCTATCTATATATATCTATCTATCTATCTATCTATCTATCTCTATATCTATCTCTCTCTCTATCTCTCTATATATCTATCTATCTATCTATCTATCTATCTATCTTTCTACTACTATATATACAGTATCTATCTATCTATCTATCTATCTATCTATGCATCTATCTATATATCTATCTCATATCTATCTATCTATCCATCTATCTATCCATTTTATCAGTGTTATGAGCAGCAGCACTTACAAGGTCTTGATGCTAGTAACTATGTACAGACCCTAAAGACAACTGAAGCTGTGACGACAAGAGGTAAGTAAATTATTTTTTCTTTTCCCATGTTCAGAAGGGAGGGCATATTGCAAGTCTGACATGTGGCCCAGCACTCTCAGGTATCACCGCTTATATATGTACATAGCTATTATAGGTGTAGGTATTATAGCCATAGAATGCAGGGTAGGAGTAACACCGCCAATATAACAATAATTATGAGTTTAACAAAAGTAAAATCTAAACAGCAAAAACTGGAGATTATAATCCTAATCTCAATGTGTTTGGTGACTGCAGCTCTATGACTGCTGACAGAGGGTGCATTTACTTTTTAATTATAATGTCGGCATCACATTTTATTTTCTGTTTATCATGCGCTGTTCCTGCTTGGTTTAACAGCAATTAAATGATTCTTGGTTCAGCTTTTTCCACGTATTAAGCATTCGTTACCGACACATTTCACAATGGCTGCACAATGCTGTCAACAGATGTAGAAGTGCTGACAATTTACCAGTGGCTATGTGAATAGCAAACTGCAGCGGCTTGTGGTGCCCGAGTCAGCGCGGACTGGATGTACGATACAATGTCATACACAATGTCTGATGCTGACCATGTCAGCTATCACTTGCTGGATTGTAGCATAGGAAAAATTGGTGGCCTTAGTTTGTCATGGAGAAAAGCTAAATACTGAGAATTACAAATATTCCCTGGACGTCCCAAACCAGAATTCTTTTTTTTAGAAGTTTAATTGAATGCTCGTGCAGGTGTAAGGCTTTATCTGGCAATTCATCTTCCTGGAACCAAAACACTGGGGTAAGGCGTAAGAGAAGGAAGAGCCCGGGAAACTGCGGGGAAGGATTCAGTCTGTGAAAATTAAGCCCATGGAGTGGAGCTGGAAGCATATGGGATGGACCCATGACAGGGGGAGTAGCAGGGGTGTAGCTATAGGGGGTGCAGAGGTAGCAGTCGCTACCGGGCCCTTCAACCTGAGGGGGCCCCAAAAGCTCTTCTGCCACAGCATTGTAAATGGCCCATGGTAGCTTAGGGGCTCCATTTCACTATTTGCACTAGGATCCAGGAGCTGCATGTTTTGCCTCTTTGGAGTAGGTAGTGTAGGGCAGAGATTGGAGAAGGTTAAGTTTAAGGGGAAGCGAAAGGTTAGGTAGGAGACAATTGGGCCTGTACTAGGTAGGAGTCGCAAGCTAGGGTCTCTTTTTGGTAAAGCTGGATTTAGAAGAAGTTCCCTCTAGCCAACAATTATTCTTTAAAGGGAATGTTTCATTAAAAAATGAACTATTGGTTAATTCATGTTATTATGTTAAACACATTTTTTTTTTTTTTTAAATGATTGTTTTTGCTTTTTTTTCCCCCATATCATTATCAATATTTTTAACAAATCATGAAATCCTGCAGTTTTCGCTTTGGCCACTAGGTCTAGTAATACTCAGACACCTCCTGTTCTGTAGAGAAAACTTTTCAGCAGTCTCCTTATTATCAGCACACACGGGATGACACTGAAAGGTGACACCAATGTGTATATATAACACAGGATCCACCAGTTACAATAGGAGACGTCACATCCTCCTCTCCACCTCCATGCACACTTCTCAGGTCACAGAGCTTGCCAAGAAAACTCTCCTATAGAAGTCAATGGGTCTGCTCCTGTTCACAGGCTCCTATGTCCATGTAGCTGCTGTAAAGCATCTCTCTAAATGCTGTTAAAAGCAGCTCAGGCAAAATGGCTGCCCCCATAATCATATACAGACAACAGAATAAAAAAATCTACAATCAGAAAATAAAAACGGTTAAGAAGAAAACAATATTTATCAGTATCTTGTTTAAATTAGTATAAAAAATGCAGATAGATTCCCTTTAAAGGTGGTTATAGTGTCGGCGGATTGAGGGCTATGAGTTGTTGCAGCGGCTGAATGGCGAGGGGTCCTTGATGACAAGGGAAAAAATAGGGAATTATGGCGTTCAGTTAAATGGGTCATTGGACTCAGATTGCGGTGTGGTAATTGGGGCCTATGAAATGGTAACTCAACCATTTGGGTCATTTCTGTGGGCAATGTCTCTGAGAGAAGGTGGAAAACTCTGTGCCTTCAGCTCCGTGCTTCACGGCAGAGGGTTCAGCCATAGAAAAATAGTAATATGGTTGGAGTGGAGTATATGCTGCCAAGGATTCCTCATTGTCTGTTAATACATTGCAGTATTGATTTAGAAATGTTTCAGTTATTTATGTATTTATTGATATTTGTTAATAAATTTGGCCACTATGGCCTTTCCAACAACGATGCAGTGTTGTATGTTTTTTCGATGATGAGGTAGAGTGGTTGGTTAGGTCATTTTAAGTACACTTTATCTACTATCCACTAAGTCAAGAGAAAGAAGAGGAATAGGAGACAGTGAGAATAGCTAAGTCATCCTTTAGCAAGATATAGATTTCAGTAGCATAAAATAGAGCCCAAAAAATATCAGTGCTGAGTGCACGCCAACTAGACCAGGATCACGGTCTATAGGACAATTAAAAAAATATGGAGAAGGCAGCACCTCAAAAAAGTAATGGAAGTTTATTTACCCAACAGCGGGTCAGTTCGGGACACCTGTGTTCAGGCCCAGAACTGCCACGTCTTTAAATGGGTTTACTCACTACAAAGATCATATTTCAGATTATGGGGACAGTAAAAATAAGCCCTTTTGTAATTGGGTTGCATTACCTCAGTCACTTAGTAAAGTAGATATGAGCTTTTCTGTGCATCTTTTCTATTTCTGCTGCTGCTAGTCGGGACATGCCACCTTTTCTGTGATTGGCTAGTGGGGACACGCCCCCAGATGGACTCCACCCTGGACACGCCCCCTGCATTGTGATTGGCTGCCTGCACACTCTGTGTTTACTCCCCTCTGAGCTGTTAAATCCAATAGTGAAACCAGCTATGTGAGAGGGCTGCTGTCTCTATACTCATCTCCCAGCTCTAAGTGAATGATCTGGCTAATTACTGGCTGTTTAACTCATAGATCTTCTCATATAACAGTCTTATACCCTATGATTCCCTCCATATAACACAGTCTTATATCCTGTGCTCCTTCCATATAACACGGTCTTATATCCTGTGTTCCCTCCATATAACACAGTCTTATGCCCTATGTTCCCGCCATATAACACAGTCTTATGCCCTGTGTTCCCTCCATATAACACAGTCTTATGTCCTGTGTTCCCTCCATATAACATAGTATTATGTCCTGTGTTCCCTCCATATAACACAGTCTTATGTCCTGTGTTCCCTCCATATAACACAGTCACACAGTCTCCTGCCTGATAACAAATGTGGAAGAGTGGGGGGTAGTGTGCATTCCTCACATGTGCTTCATCAGTTCAGGCTGTGTGTATAACTGGTTATAGCACAGCAAGGAGCATGTGCAGCCTGGAGATGACAGCTCTGCAGACAGGTGAACATTGCAAGAGGCTGTAGAGCTGTCCTCTCCAGACACCCTTCCCCTTTCACTGCACACACAGCGTGATGGTGTCACAGTTCTTCAGTGAGGAGAGACACGCCTCCTGGGACGGGAGACACGCCTCCTGGGAGGGGAGACACGCCTCCTGGGAGGGCAGACACGCCTCCTGGCAGGAGAGGCATGACTGCTGAGAGAAGAGACTCGCCCCTGGATTTCAAATTCAATCTCATAGAATTAGCTGAAGAGCACGAACAGTTCAAACAATAAAACCCCTTTAAGACAATGTCATCACCTTCTGCACCGCTGTATCTCCTAGGCCAACAGCCCATAAGCTTCTGGCCTAGGGGAGCTACATCCTGGCGTAGGCAGTATAGGCACCCCACAATTTCGGTAGAGAGCTATGAATTACACCCATCTTCCCCGATGCATTTTGAACACCGGGGGAATGAAGTGACATATCACTTCTTCCAACATTGACCGAATTAGACACAAATATAATACTACTGATGACTACAAATAAATATGCAGGGAAGGTTTATACACAGTAAATATATAAATATCAAAATATAAAAGTGCAAATAGCATATACATCGAACAGAATAAAAATATTTAACCCTAAGTAGTGGAGCCTAGTGGGAGCGTTGAGACCCTTGAAGAAGCGCAAGCGACACGGCGTTGGGTCTCACGCTCCCATTAGGCTCCATTAAACATCCATTTTCACCTCTACTGCCACCGATGTTCCAATACCACAAAAGCTCTAGTTGGTGTCCTGGTTACAGACTTCATTTGGGTCAACCCGAGTGCTCAGATTCAGGTCAAATTTAACTTTGAAACATTGCAACAAACAAAGAATAGCTCGCCCTTTCCCAATGTGATGACTGCTCCGCCATGCGGACTTTGTACCAGGGGACCTTAGAACAGCAACAGTGAAGAATTGGTGTGATCCAGCAAGGCAACCAGGTGATAAAAGTTCCAAAATTTAGTGCAAATTGTTCAATAAAAAAACATCGTAGTGGACAGTGAGAAACTCGCTGACGCTTTTCGAACACTGTCTTCATTGTTCGTCATACATTCCAAATGCACCAGTGTGTATGTCTCTGTACACTAAGATGTTGGTGATTTCTTTATTGAACCGTTTACAATAAATTTTGAAAGTTTTAAGTTTTATTTCCTGATTGCTTTGCTGAATCACACCAATTTTTTTTTAAATTTGACTTTCATCTGAAGTTAAAGCGCAACACTACCCACAACTGTACATCATGCAAATAATACAGCCTTGATATTAATTCCTTACTACTTCCACATCAATTTCTTGACTACAAGTCAGAGAGTAAAGAGATTTTTTGCTGTAAAAAAATAAATAAATAAAAAAGTAAAATTTTGCATGAATGCACTCAGGCTAAATATTCCCTTTCAGGTTATTTAGACGCTCTACTAAAATTCCATCCAAGGCCATAA
The DNA here is from genome assembly GCA_025379985.1 of Phyllomedusa bahiana. NCBI lineage: Eukaryota > Metazoa > Chordata > Amphibia > Anura > Hylidae > Phyllomedusa > Phyllomedusa bahiana. The sequence continues at coordinate 32,283 of JAODAL010023700.1, forward strand.
TTACTCTTAATTCCTGCCCTGTGCATAATAAGTATCTTCACACCAGGAGATACTCATTGCAGGAACCTTTGATCTAAATTCTGGGACTGACTATAGACGTCATATCCATCCGCCCCTGACCGCCCCTCTCTATAACAACATTCTGATGCGCACTGCTCTGTATTACAGAGGAGGTGACCTGGGCATTTCCCCACTGTCACGGACGCCCCTGCGACCTCTGTCCCGGGTTGCAGGCGCGCCCGTGCTCCTGCTCCCAGCGGAGCCCCGTCCCGCACGTCGGGTTCGGGGTCCGCTCATGTCCCAACCCCGCCGGCGTTCACTTACCCGGCCGCGCTCCTGCTCAGTCAGCCTCGTTCTCCCGGCGCGTGGCTCCGCCTCCTAGGGCACGCGCGGCCCAGCTGTTTGAAATTTAAAGGGGCTGTGCGCCGGTAATTGGTCATTGCCGGGCACTGCTCCTATTTAAGTCCGGCCTCTTCCTGCCGGCCTTCGCCGGATCCTTGGTGTTTATGCCTTTGCTGAAAGCTTCCTAGTGTGTTCCAGTCTTGCCTTCCGTGTACCGACCATCTGCCTACGTTTACCGACCACGAACTAGAGTCGCCTGTCCTGACCTCCTGCCTGTCTACGCCTACGAACCTGAGCCGCCTGCCCTGACCTCCGGACTGTCCCCGACTACGAGCCTGCCTGCCGATCCTGTACCTCGTTACCCTTGGCCGCCACCGCAGGCAAGCCCCGCCAGTGGTAGTGACCTGGTAGACTCCCGCCGCAGCAAGACCATCCCGCTTTGCGGCGGGCTCTGGTGAATACCGGGACCCACTTAGATTCCACTCCCTGGTGTGGGCTTACGCCATCGCCTCCGGTGGTCCAGTGGATCCACCTCCAGACCGTTACACCCACCTAACCTTACTCTGCATATGTTCAACAGATCTCTTTCTAGGTCCCGACTTTAACAAAATTCTAATTGATCCATTTTCCTAAATCCTTTGCAATTACAAAAGCACTGAAGTACTCCCATACCCCCACAGGACGTGCTTGAGTGTATAATGCAAATAAGGCCTTTAGCAGATGTGTATTAGCATAATGTTAAATTAATGTAAAACAAATGCCACCTTCACATTTCTGGGAATTTTTTTTAGAGACAGTTCTATTAATTACAAAATAACATCTGGGTATCTTAGCAGATAGCACCAACTTATACCGAAAACAGGCGTCAGAACCTTGGATAGATAAAACATCGAGCCAAGGCCGGACTGGAACTAAAAAGCCGCCCTGGCACACACCCCACCAGCCCTCCTATAATGCTGCCACCCACACATCACAGTAAAATAGCGGCATGCAGAGCATATTGCTGCAGATGCTGCATTAGTTTGGCTTGCCTCTTGGTGCCTTAGATATAAAACCTTACCATCAACACAGGGAGGAGAATAAAAGTGGAACAGAGAAAACAAATAATCACACAGTGATAAGTGTATACTGCCCCTATGCAAGCTCTAATATAACCAATACTACCGCCATAGAGCGACCACACTGTAGAGTCAACATGTACCAGGTCTAGTTGTCTGCAGGCTGTACAATAAATTACTGCACTCACTGACTGATACAGACAGGGCTGTGTTCACAGCATTGAGGGTCCATGGGCAAAGAAGTGCACCAAAACACATGACATTACACCAGTGCCCTTCAATCGAAACAGAAAAAAACAAACAAAAAAATTGCACTTTTCACAGTCTAAAGCAGTCTGCAGCCTACAAGACTATATGGTAAATAGCTTGAGGATTCCCGGGACATACCTCCAACCACCCAGGTCCCTAGGTTCCTGGGGCCCTAGACAACTTCTTAGGGTGCCCAATGGATAACTGTAGAACAATTACAGTGACATCTGTTCTAGAATATATAGTGAAGGCTGTTAAGCAATTCTGTTCCAGTAATAAAAAGAGGAGCTCCAGCCTGCACTACACCACTGCCGGCAAGTAGATAGGAGATCCCCTTTTTCTTACTTGAACAGAACTGCTTAACACCCGTCACTATATATTTTAGGACAGATGCCACTGTAATTGTTCTATATCCAGTCCTGTTTTATCTATTGGGCACCCTAAGAAGTTGTCCAGGGCCCCAGGAACCTAGTGACCCTGGGTGGTTGGAGGTATGTCCTGGGAATCATCATGCTCTTTGCCATATAGTCTTGTAGGCTGCAGACTGCTTTGGACTGTGAAAGGTGCGATTTTTTTTGTGTTTGTTTTTTACTATTTCAAATGAAGGGTCCTGGAGTAATGTCATGTGTTTGGGTACTGGGTAGGGACCAGTGCACTTCTTTGCCCATGGGCCCTCAATGCTTTGAACACAGGCCTGTCTGTATCTGCCAGTGAGTGCATTAATTAAAGTTTAGTGCGGGTCTTATCTTGGGAATGAGCCACTGAAAGGGTCAGCTTTAAATGGAAAGTCGTTTGCGCTTGCACCCAACTCTCCAGTCTGTTCTATGAGAGGATCACAGGGAACAGAATGGAGAGTTAGTTGTGCACAAGTGCAAGCAGTTCTGCATTCTGAGCTATCACTTTCAGGGGCCCGTTCCTGAGATAGATGTGGGACCCAGAGGTGGGACCTACTGTATTAGACTTTGATGGCATTTCCTATCGATACGCCATCAAAGTCTGTGGTGGGAACCCCACTTTTAAACAATCCCACCACCAAGGAGACAATGAGCAAGCTTGTTGGCCAGATGCAGTGTAAATATCAGCCAGGTTGTTTTTTTCCCCATTTAACCCCTTGTTTATTCAAACATGGTTTACAACAGTTCCTCAAGGTACAGGTAATACTGTATGGGTTAAAACAGGGAAAACCTCTCGATAAACGCTTGCTTGCCACCTGGAGCTATTAGTTGTGAAGCTGCTCTTCTGAGATTTAGCACGCAGGACGGCTGTTCCACACGTATGGCCACAGGGAGTAATAAGAACCAGTTATCGCTGCCATGGAATAGTCTACCAGGAAAATAATCATTTGACGCGTATTATGAAGGCCTCTCACATATTAGGGAAGCTTCTATTGATTACTCTGCTGGGACCAAATTTCATATTTTCAATTACGATTTTTTTTTTTTGTCGAATAAGTATTTTTACTACGTTCCTGGATCTTCATGTTAAGGTGATTATCAGGTTTAAGTGACAGAAGCAAAATCTCATTGTAAAGCCTGTTCAGGGTACAAATGCCTGAAATAACCAGACCTAACTACAGTCCAGCTCTGAGGCCCATACCTGTAAGTAATGGTCTATGTATTAACCTGTTGGCTGCCAGGAGGACCTATCTTCAGGCTTCTCTGGGATTTTCGGTCACTGTCTCTATAAGTTGTTGTTGGTCATCCTCTTGCTTCACTTTTTTTCCTTTGTAAAGCACACTCGGCCCCTCCAAAGAACTGGGTCTTCCCAGAAGACAATCAAGCATTCACTGAATATATTATGTTATTATGTTATGTTATCTTTGGAAGCATTCCTCCAGATCTGAAGTTACCGCTTGTCTTGTCTGGTTGTAGATGCGGCAGAAGTGAGGACTCTTTTGTGCACTCACTGACTTAACGTCATGCACATTTAGCTATATTCTCAGAATACATTGTGGAGTCATGGCATGATATGCTAAATAATAAGTTAAACTCTGATGCAGAAGCTCATTATCTTTCCAACATCCAACTCAGCCTCTTTGCCAGATCTATCATTGTCAATGGCTCCAAGCTTTCCTCAGTCCCATAAGTCCGCTGCCTTGGGATAATGTTTGACTGCACTATGTCCTTTGTCATTTTAACCGCATGTCCAAGCCCTGACCACATCCTGCTTCCCCCAGCTGAAAACAATTTCTCAATTCTGCTCCTCTCTTAACTTTTCTAAAGTGCTAGTGCATACCCTCGTCATCTCCCGCCTAGACTACTGCAACATCTTTTTCTGCAGTCTCCGGGCTAGCTCTCTTGCTCCCCTCTAAATTCTGCAGCCCGTCTCATCCACCTCTCTCCTCATTCCATCTCTGCCTCTCCCCTCTGCCAACCCCTTCACTGGCAACACATTGCTCAGCAAATTCAGTTCAAATTACTGACCATGACCTACAAGGCTCTCCATAACCTCTCCCCTCCATACATTTCTGCCTTAATCGCCACATGCCTCCCCTCACACAATATCCGCTCCTCACAGGACCTTCTTCTCTGCTCTTCTCTTATCAGCTCCTCACACAACCGTCTCCAAGACTTCTCCCGTGCTTCACCCACACTCTGGAACTCACTGCCCCAACACATCAAACTCTCCTCCACTTTCACCAGCTTCAAAAGCCACCTGAAAACCCCTCTCTTCAGGAGCCTATAACCTACAATAACCCCGCTATCACTACCCAACCCCACAAACATGTCTGGTTCTTAATTTCTGCCTCCTCCTTCTTCCCTATATGACTTTAAAAATTGAAGACTTTTCATCCAATGCAACTTGATTGTCAAAGTGCAGTGACATCCGTCTGCTCCGGGGCCCCATATACAGTAGGGTTAGCAGAGGTGTGGTTACATCCATCTGCTCCAGGGCCCATCACGTAGGGTTAGAAAGGGTCGGTTACATCCACTGCCCCGGGGGCCCCCCATACACAGTAGGGTTAGCAGGGTGCAGTGACACCCGTTGCCCCGGGGGCCCCCTTTAACGTGGGTTACAGAGGTGCATGACACCCATTGCTCGGGGGCCCAATAACATTAGGGTTAGCAAGGTGCGTGACATCTGTCGCTCCAGCCCCCCATACCGTATTTACAGAGGTGCAGTGACACCGTCTGCATGGGGCCTTTACACAGTAGGGTTAGCAGAGGTGCAGTGACATCCGTCTGTGGGGGCCCCATACACAGGGGGTTAGCAGAGGTGCAGGACATTGGTCTGCCTCCGGGGCCCCCATACACAGTAAGGTTGCAGAGGTGCAGTGACATCCGTCTCCCCCTGGGCCCCATACACAGTAGGGTTAGCAGAGGTCTGATATTTTTGTTTGGGGGCTCCATATGCAGTAGGGTTAGCAGAGGTGCAGTGACATCTCTCTTCTCTGGGGCCCCATACACAGTAGGGTTAGCAGAGGTGCAGTGACATCTCTCTTCTCTGGGGCCCCAAACACAGTAGGGTTAGCAGAGGTCCAGTGATATCTGTCTGCTCTGGGGCCCCAAACACAGTAGGGTTATCAGAGGTGCAGTGACATCCGTCTGCTCGGGGGCCTCATACACAGTAGGGTTAGCAGAGGTCCAGTGATATCTGTCTGCTCTAGGGCTCCATATGCAGTAGGGTTAGCAGAGGTCCAGTGATATCTGTCTGCTCTAGGGCTCCATATGCAGTAGGTTTGCTAAACTGTTTTATTAGACACACATATGGTCAACCCCAGAGTAATTTTGGAGGTGAGCTGTCGTGTGTCCTCCGCCCTTGCACATCTTGGTAGGCAATGTTCACCTCTCACATGAATGGCAGTTTCCACACCTCTTATTCACAATGGCGTCTTTTCTGCACTCACCCTACACTTTCACCACAGCAGCCGCCAACACTTCACAAACTGCGCAGTCAGAAATGCCACCACCTGGCACCCAAAAGCCAATACTCCTCCCTTTCTGCTTCTCTGAAAATTGCCCCTTTTTCCCCTGACAGCAATGAGTGATGTGTGTGCAGACAGCCTATCACTACAAATATTATACAAACAGAGAATTTGGACCATATATCACTGCAAAATAATTCCTGTTAAAACATAACTTTTACTAAACTAAACTTAAAAATATTTAAATTTAACCCCTATAAATTTTCCACCCATACCTAGATAATCAGATATACTTGCTTATCCGTCAGTGGAGTATTCGCCCCGAAAAAGGACGGCTCCGCTTTGGTGACAGACAATATTACTATATGTGTATAATGTCAAAACTGATATCCCAGCTATCCCTTTTTCGGTGCGAATACTCCACTGACGGATAATAGCAAGTATACTGTATTATCTAGGTATGTGGTGGTAATATATAGGGGTTTAAGTTATATATTTTTAGATAGTTTAGTAAAAGTTATGTTTTAACAGGAATTATTTTGCAGTGATATATGCAGACAGCCTATCACACCTTATATACCCAACAGAAAGTGATCATAATAACGTGACTCAACTGTGTATATATAGTAGGGCGTAGTTTGTCAAGCTAGTGAATTTGTTATGCACCGCAGATACCGATATCCTAACCTATCTCTAGTGGGTTTACGTAGGACTGCAGATAACTCCGTTTATTATAAATTGATGTAGTCTGCTCTCCGCACGTGAGCCCTGCCTCAGGCTGTATGGCGGTAGGGGAGGTCCCTACAGCACTTTGTGGTGCCTCTATGCAGTATAGTATTATAGAGATATTTTCCCCTAGAGTCAATGCAATAGAGACTGACAGTAAAAAATCGGAATAAAAATGGAGTCATAGGAAGGTAAATGGGGCCTCATACTCATATTCTTCTTCATGTGGGCCTGACCGATATGAACATTTCTCCTTTGATTGCAGAGTTTCCTGATGAGACATATTTGGCCATTTCCAGCCTTTATAGCAACATAAATCCATGAGGAAGGATCAGAAGCTCTACAAGGGAGGAGGCCAGAGGTAGGTGGCTGAGCATTGAGGTGGTCAGAGGGGCTCTAGGACGAAGGAACAGGGACTCTGTTAGGGAGGAGAGAAATGGGTAACAATGCTGCTCTTATAGGAGTGGGAACAGTAGCTGCTACGGGCTCTGAAAAGAAGGACATCCAGTGTTTCTCCAAAAATAAAACAGAGTCTTACATCCTTTTTTGCTCTCAAAAAACTTCTAGGCCTTATTTTCAGGGTAGGTATTATTTTTGGAGAAACACAGTACTGTACTTTTCAAATCTGAAAACCGCCTGAAAATTCGACCAAAAACCTTGCCATGTGGACGGACCCTAAAGGGGTTTTCTCACCATGCTGAGTCACAATTAGCTTTTTATCCGTAGTTTTGTTAGGCTGTGGGTGGTTCAATAGCAGCGATTAGCATAATAAGCTTCTCTGTATCTAGCTGAGACATTACAAAGATAAGTAACATAAGTGCAGGAGATTTAATCTTCAGTAAACAAAGCTACAAGTGTTACAAGGAGTGAAAACAATTGTGTATCTGTAAACAAAAGCTAATCTTTTTAGAGGTAATGATTCTTCTCTGGAGTGAGCTCCAACCAAGGTGATGTCATTTCGTGCTCTCTGTCTAATCAGGACGGAAGATATGGACATAACCAGAGAAAAAACTCTCGGATCTCATGAGTAAGGTAAAAGACTAATATATTTGGAAAAAGTCTTCAATTATCTGGTGCCATGGAGCGTGTTGTGGCTCGACATGGTCTGGGCCTCTGGCCCCCCGGCCCCGCCCACATTTCCAGCTCCTTTTTTACGGGGGCTTTTTACTCACCCACCCCCGGCCTTGGCTTCATCTTTTCCCCTTGCGCGTCACCTTCCCCTGCTGAAAAAGTCCCTTTCCCTCTACCGGGGCCACTTTAACGCGGGGTGCGCGGGAAATTTCGGGTTTTAAAAGGCCCGGGGGCGCAACAGGAAATTTTTCCCCTTTTCCAATGTCCTTTGGGCAGGGGGCTTTATAATAATAATAATCTTTTTTATATGCGCCAACATTTTCCCGCACCCCACTTTAAAAATTTAGAGGGTAAAAAGTAAAGGACATAAACACATTAAAAAATTCGGGAAGAGACAAAAACCCGGGAGTTTAAACAATCTTTTAGGGGTTTTGGGTGGGGGCGAGGGTAAGAAATGCTAGGTTTACAATGGTCCAGCCATGTGACATAAATAGAAGGTTAAAGATTAAAATAGACAAATCCCCAGGTCCAGATGGCATACACCCACGTGTCCTAAGGGAGTTAAGTAATGTCATAGAAAGGCCCCTATTCTTAATATTTATGGACTGTCTAAGAATGGGGTATGTCCCAAAGGATTGGCGCATAGCAAATGTGGTGCCAATATTCAAAAAGGGGTCAAAAAGTGATCCAGGAAACTATAGGCCGGTAAGTTTGACGTCTGTTGTAGGTAAAATGTATGAAGGTTTTCTCAGAGATGCTATCCTGGAGTATCTCACTGAAAATAAATGTATAACGCCGTTCCAGCATGGGTTTATGAAGGATCGGTCCTGTCAGACTAATCTCATCAGCTTCTATGAGGAAGTCAGTGCTAGACTGGATCGGGGTGAGACACTGGATGCATATATCTAGATTTTTCTAAAGCATTTGATACGGTGCCACATAAAAGGTTGGTAAATAAAATGAGAATGCTTGGACTGGGGGAAAATGTGTGCAAGTGGGTAAACAACTGGCTCACTGATAGAAAACAAAGGGTAGTCATTAACGGTACATACTCAGACTGGATTGCTGTTACTAGTGGGGTACCACAAGGGTCAGTAATTGGGCCCTATCCTCTTCAACATTTTCATTAAGATCTTACACAGGATTGCACAGTAGAATATCGAATCTTTGCAGACGATACTAAGCTCTGTAAAGTAATCAACACAATAGAGGATAATGTGTAATTACAAAGGGATCTGATAAGTTGGAGGCCTGGGCAGGGAAATGGCTGATAAGGTTTAACACGGATAAATGCAAGGTTATGCACATGGGGAGGAAAAATCCATTACATGACTACATGTTAAATGGCAAAAGGCTGGGTAAAAGTGACATGGAGAAGGAATTGGGAATCCTGGTGGACAGTAAACTTAATTGTAGCAGCCAGTGTCAGACAGCAGCTGCCAAGGCAAATAGGATCATGGGATGTATTAAAAGGGGGATAGAGGCACATGATGAGAACATTATTCTCCCATTATACAAGTCACTGGTTAGACCACACATGGAATATTGTATACAGTTTTGGGCACCAGTGTACAGGAAAGACATTGTAGAGCTTGAACAAGTACAAAGGCATGCAACAAAAATAATAAAAGGACTGGGTGGACTAAAATACCCAGAAAGATTAGCAAGATTGGGGTTATTTAGTTTAGAGAAAAGACGGCTTTTGGAGGACATAATAAATATGTTTAAAATACATCAAAGGTCAATATAGAGAATCTCTCCGAAGATTTATTTTTCCAGTGCTGGTATCTAGAACAAGGGGATCATCTACGAGTCTTGTAGGAACGAAAGTTTCTACATAACTAGAAAGGGTATTCTTTACTGTAAAGAGCATGTGAGACTATGGAATTCTCTGCCAGAGGGACTGGTCGATGGGGAATTCAATAACAGAGTTCAAGAAGGGTTTGGGATGATTTCTGGAGCGTAATAATATAACATGTTATAGTGTCTAGGATTCAGGAAGAGAGGGTCATTTGATCCAGGATTTTTCCGTTGCCAGATTGGAGTCAAGGAAGGATTTTTTCCCATAAAATGCGGACAATTGGGCTTCTACTCATGGGTGGTTTTTGCTTCTCTGGATCAACACTTTAGCACAATAGGCTGAACTGGACTGACGTCTCGTCTTTTTTCGGCCTTACAAACTATGAAACTATGAAACTAAGTTGGTTTACATAAAAGTTGGGTGAACCTGCCACCCTGACAGTACATCTATATGCAGATAAGTGCCTGTGATTGCCCTAGTGTAGAGAGTGGCAGAGGTGTGTGATAGCAGGTGGGGGTTAGCAATTAGGCGATCTTGTAGGTCAAGACTGAGAAGATGTGTTTTGGGCCTCTTAAAACTATGAAGGTTTGTGAGTGTGCCTGATCGCCACCGTTAGATCGTTCCAGAGAATGGTGCCGCACGGTGTGAGGATTCTTGGAGACGGGCATGGGAGGTTCAGATGACTGAGGCATGTAGTCTAAGATCATCAGCAGAGCGGAGAGAACGGGAAGAGATGTAAGGGGTGCAGCGCTATGGAGAGCTTTATGGGTGAGTGTGATGAGTTTCTGTTGTATTCTGTACTGAATGGGCAACCAGTGCAGAATGGACACAGGGTTAGTAGAGGCTCAGTATAGCGGCTGGTGAGGAAAGATGAGCCTGGATTGCTCTGCATCAGGACCAATTGGAGAGGGGAGAGTTTGCAGAGAGGGAGACCTATAAGCAGGGAGTTACAGTATCAAGACGAGAATGAATGAGAGCAATAATGAGGGTTTGAGTTGTTTCCACAGTGAGAAAAGTACAGATTCTGGAGATATTCTTGAGGTGCAGGTGACAGGAGCGGGCAAGGGATTGGATATAAGGAGTGAAAGACAGATCAGAATCTAGCATAACCCCAAGACAGCGGGCTTTGTAGGATTCCTCTTCCTGACGTCCGTGCAAGTTGTTGGTGTCCGTTTCCTAGTGACGTTCTCTTGTGCGTTCCCTAGCGAACCTTCTCTGCGCTACTGTTTGCGTTTATTGTCTTACCCTAGCCTGTCTGACCATCGTTCATAGGTGTGGTTCTTGCTTGTGCCTGAAATGTATAACGGAAAAATCAGCTCACCCGAAGCGTTTCTTCTTGTCCAAATCGTTGCAGGATCTACGCCCAAAGGAATACATGATGCAAGGGAAAAGAAACCATCCTACTGTAGATGAATAAATAGTTGCAATCCCAAAATCAAGATATCCTGCAGCACTCCCAGTAGATCAAAAATTAAATTGCACTTTATTGAAATGTCATCATAAAAACATGATTAAAAATTTAAAACACACCAAAAAAAAGGACAAACATGTCTACTCGTTTCGAGCCAGCAACAAAAACGGCTCTTAGTCCCTTGTATGGTCACGACTAAGAGCCCTTTTTGTTGTTGGCTCGAAACACGTAGACATTTTAGGTGTGTTTTGAATTTTTTAATCATGTTTTTATGATGATGTTTCAATAAAGTGCGTTTTACTTCTTGATCTACTGAGAGTGCTGGAGGATATGTTGCTCGTACCTGTCTGTCCAACTGACTTGCTGCTCTGCATTCCAACTTGTTCCAGTGTCTTCAATTTTGGCTGTCTTCGCTAGGACCTGTGTCGGGGATAACGGCCTGGGGGTGCCCTGCAGCAAAGCTCTTCCTGTTTTGCGGCAGGTGCCGGTGAAGACAGGGGTCCCTTAGACTCTGCTCCCCGGCATAGGCTTCGCCAACTCTACGAGGTGGCCAGTGAATCCACCATCCTCTCGTCTGAGCTGCACGACACCTGTCCCTACATGTTCAAAGCTAATCATGGTAGTGAGAAAACACCTTTAAGGCAGACATTAGTTGACATGGAGAGGCAGAGAGGGGTTGTAGGCACTTAGGGTGACATTTCCCAACACGCCAACGCCAGTTTTTTGGTCTAAAATAGGCTGTATACAAAAAGGGATTATGGCGCTCGTACACAAATAGTGGCAGGTGTAGAAAAATGGTATAAAGTAATTTATTTAAAAATGGAGACCTTAAATCTCGTGCTTAAAAGATTACAATAAAAAGGCCTGACGCGTTTCACATGTGAAACACCACGCTTTCATCAGAGGTACAAATGCAGACAGTATAACAGAGATTTAAATAGGAAGCGGACGGATCCAGGAAAGACTCACCCAGTTTGTGAGCTAATTTTTTGGTCTATATTGCGCTAAAACTGCTTTTGACGTAATATGTTGGATGTAAATGAACTGTCGTACACCAAAACTAGACGCATTATATGCCGGGACCGACACATTGTAATGCTCCTAAAAATGATGCGCTGTGCGCCTCCATAACGAAGGGGAGTGCGCCTATTGAGGCACAAAGCACAGCATTACAAGTGTATATGTGTTAGGTGATTTCAGCATTTTACAAGTAGTGTTAGGCGCATTTCCTTTACTTGTAATAAGCTATGCGCTCCTTGCGCATGGTGACTCGATAGGGGCATTGCATACGCTTCTTTCATATGCTATGTGCGAAGATTTGCACTAATGGGGCACCAAATAAAATTTCATTGGTAGGTATGTAATACCCCTATCGAGGCACATCTCGATGCCGGGGCGCATAGTTATATTACAAGTATAGGAAATGCGCCTACAATACTTGTAAAATGTGGAAATGCACCTAACACATATGCACTTGTAATGATGTGCTATGGCCTCTATAGGCGCATTTAGTTATGGAGGCGCACAGCACATCATTTTTAGGCGCATTATGTTTACTATGCAAGGTATACCTGACGCCAGATTTTTGATAGGGTCGGGACTTTCTGGCGCACTTTACACTTATGTAATGCGTCTAAAATCAGACGTAGCACCGCCAATTTACGGACATCACACCCTTAGTCTTCCTGCCTCAAACTCTTCTGATTCTCAGGCTGTTCTCATTCCTATGCTGGGCTGACGTGTCCACCTGGTTGACATTGGCTGGCCGCAGGACCTGAAGACTCCTGTTGCTGTGGTCTGTCAGAACGAAGACTTCCCCTTCTCACAAGGATGCAGACAAACCTATTAAAGCCCTATATGTCTTGTCTACTTGATGGACGGATCTACTTGATGGACGGAGTCTAAGGCATCGGACCATCTCGGCCCTTAGGTTCTTCGTTGTAAATCTGGAGTAGGGTAATGCACAGAGCCATGATACGTGTGTATGAGGAGGTCTGTACACACAACTAACCCTCTAATGACTCCATTTATAACAGATGTCATCCCTTTAATAATCCCGACTATTACCAACACTGCAAAGAGCAATGATTAGACTTCAATGATGTCCTCAAACTGTAGAAGATAACAGATGTATTTAGTGATACTGTTGGAGTCATCAGTTTGAGCAGAGTCCTCATAATGAGGAGGATGTACAAAACATTTGTAATATCGGGTTTAACGACATGTTGCCAAGTTAGGAGGCTGCTAAATGACTGAACAAAGAACGGCATCACATTCTGATGATCGCTAATGATAAAGATGAATTATAAAAATGCGTAATTAGCGGCGGCATTCTGCCGGATTTATGATGTTATCTTTAATTAACTAGATATAATCTTTTCTTTTAAGGCAAGAAAATTTTTTATGAGGATGATAGAAAATGTCACAATCATGGATAAATGCCATCATAAATGATCTTCTTATGCTCTCTGTAGATACCACTGTTACTTAAAGGGAACCTGTCACCTTGAGCATGCTCTATGGTAACATGTGATAGAGCAGGAAGAACTGAGCAGATTGATATATTGTTCTGTGGGGAATAAAAAAATTACTATATTCATTTACATCCCAGCTCATTCTGGGGTTAGGAGTCCAGTGGGCGGTTCTATCAGTGATTGACAGCTTGTCTTGTATGTGCATACAGAGTAGAGATAATTGGCATCATGATAAAGCCTGCCCAACTGGACTCCTAAACCCAGAATAAGCAGGGATTAAAATGAATAAAACTACATGCTAATGAATCTTCACACAGAACATTATAGGCGACATGTATGATTTTTGTTGCCCAGACGCCATTTTTTTTGTGTGCATTAGTAGCGTAGAATGCGCCTGATCTATAAACCTGTTCTACTGTGGGTCATAGATTTAGCGCTTTCTAGCTACAAAGCGTCACTTTTGGCTCAGGTAAACCCACTATTAACGTGCTTTAACTGTTCAGCTGTAATGCACCTGGATTTGCCGTTACTGAAGCTATAAATGTGTAAGATTCGTTACGGTGTGTAGCGCGACGCCTCCAGCACGCCCCCCCGATCTCAGACGCATTACAGAGTGTCTGAGACTGGAGTGCAGCAGATTAAGAATACAGCGTACATACGTGTCACCCTATGTCACTTCTTGGTCAATCTGTCTTTAATTAGCATATGAGCTCTGTGTATTCAGGCTTCTTTGTTTATTAGTATAGATTTAATAAATTACCTTCTCTGAGGTCAGGAGAAGCTTTGCTGACTTATGTAAACAGTAGAGTATTTACTGTCTTTTGTTGCAAGATCATGGATAACCACACAAGCTCCCACACTGCAGCTCACACTGTGTGATGACTTTCACTCCCCGTATCAGATAGAACAAACAAGCCAGGGGGGGAGAAGTAACAGGTCGGTCATTGGGAAAAAACCTGAGAGAACAGTAAGGTGATAAAACATTTGTAGCCTCTTTAACAAAAAAAAGATGAACAAGCAATATATTTGGGGAAAACGTCTTATTTCGTGTTCTTATGTGTTGAAAGCTATTCTTTGTACTGAGACAACCCCTTTAACTCCCTTAGTACACAGGGGTGTAAGCCATGCAGATATAGCGATTTGTCTGGGTTAGTAGTGGTGCTGTACTTCTTATGGGGCTAAACAGATGACTTTAATGGAGAGTTTACCTCATCTGTAAATATATGTTGGAGACAAACTGTTTCACAAATTCGCTTTGTCCTCATCTTCTTCCACAATTTCTCCCTTGTTATTTTTTAAATAACCAACACTTTTAGAACGTATTTTTATTTTTTGGTTATTTATATAATTTAAGGACACTTTAGAGTTTGTTTTATTCTCTTTAGCAATAAGTCGCTCTTTCATCAGCTTTGTTGCCTTTATCTGTTTTTTTTACACCCTTTATTGTTTTCCTTGTGGCTTTTTAGTGCTTCTTTACTGCCTTCTTATTCCAGTAGCTTAAATACTTTATTTTCCTTATTTATTGCTCCTTTTATATCTTTGTTTATCCACATTGATTTCCCCTGTTTCTAACCCTTTTTTATTCCATTTGCTTTGCACCTCTTACGATAAAAATTGAAGGTGTGCTTAAAAATATCCCATTTATTATCTGCTCTTTTTATTTTTGCACGCGTTTGTCTCAGTCAATGAAGTCAAGGACGTTGCTAAGCTGTTCGAATTTTGCCTTTAGTGTTTTGGACCCTATCGAAAGATAGAAACGTGTGGGAGAATGCTGCATGAAAAGGTTAAGTTTTCCTAGAGTAGAAATCCATGTTATTACGCCATTAACATCTCAAAGTGGAGACACTTTATGGTTTAAGAAGACTCTCAGGCTCATGATTAGTGATGAGTGATTGATTCGGAGATACATTGTAGCGTGCAGCGTATGTTAGAGATGTATAAACAGATGTTGAATAGAGGTCAGGTATATAATCAGCTATATAACACGTTTCATTCCGTTAACTTTTCGTCAGATGACTGAACCAGATTATGGCCATATCAAGCCGACCATGACTGCTTTGATTGGCTTGTAGAATCCCACTAACCTTAATGCTTCACTCTAATAGTTTAATGTCTGGATGGTCTCACGTTCTGGTCCCCGGCTAAATATACATGCTTATCCTACTCCAAGTTTGAATGCTAATTTTTTCAACATTTAAAGGGGTTGTCTCATCTCAGAGTTTCATAGGATGCATGAATGAAATAATGCTGCTTTGCTCTGTCACTTCCTGGTCAAGCTGTCTGTAATTAGCATATGAGCTCTGTGTGTTCAGACTTCTCTGTTTATTATGTTTATTAGTATAGATAAGCTAAATTACCTTCTCTGAGGTCCAAAGAAGCTTCTCAGCTAATGTAAACAGTAGAGTAATTAGTCTTTTCTCTGAAAGATCAGACAACACACCAGATCTCACACTGCTGTGACCTGTGTGATGACTTCACTCCCTGCTATCAGATAGAACAAACAGCAGTCGGTCACTTGGGGAACCAGAGAGAGCACAGAAGGTGATAATATCACTTGTAGCTCCTTAACAAAAAAGATAAACAAAGCAATATATTTGGAAAACGTCTTCATTTACTTTTCCCTACATTTTTAAAGCTAATCTTTGTAGCGAGACAACCCCTTTAATATAGACAGCAAAGTCATTCATTCTAAAAAGAAATCCATTCTTGGAATTGTCTTTGTTCAGAATAACGATCAATCTGAAATGGGGATATTTGGTAAAAAATATCAATTTGATTTGCGATTCTTACCCCAACAATCTAGGATCTTTGTAAAATATAACCTCAAATTCATTTGTGCTCTTAAAGGGAATGTGTCATCAAAAATGACTTATTGTTTAACTCACATTTTTATGTTAAACACATTTTTTAAGAATTTTTGGTTATTTTTTTTTTATTTTTCATGTCACTTTCAATAATTTTTAATAATTCTTAAGTCCTGCAGTTTTCACTTCGGCCACTAAGCCTTATAATGATCTGACACTTCCTGTTCTGTAGAGAAAGATTCTCAGTTGTCTGCTCATTATCAGCACAAAGAGGGTCAAACTGAAAGGAGACACCAGTGTGAATAGATAACACAGGATCCACCAGTCACAAGAAAAGATAGTCCCAGTTCACCCTTTCACCTCCTGGCACAGTGACTTCTTCCCAGGTCACAGAGCATGACCTAGAAAACTCTTCTAAGAAGTGAATGGGATGAGTCAGTCTTAAGTCTCCTATGTGCATGAAACTGCTGTAAAGCATCTCTCTGACTGCTGTTAAAGCAGTGCAAACAAGGCCTAGTGGCCAAAGTGAAAACTGCAAGACTTAAAGGGGTTTTGCACAAAGTGAAATTGACGTGAGAAGCTTGCAAATTAAATAATAAACATTTTTACCATTCATCATTATTTAAAAATTCTGCACCTTTTTTGTCTTAGCTGCTCCTAGTGATCCATTGTTTACAGCTCGTCTCCAAAGATTATGACCAGGGCTGAGAGCTCCTCATTCCTGGTCGCACATGCTCAGACATCACCTCTCCTCTCAGGCAGCTATTGAGTGTTCAATCCCAGGTGCTGTCATTCTACTCCTGTCCTCTTTACTCCTTAGTAATTAGTCAAACAGTGCAAATAAATAAAAAAGAGAAACCTCAATCAGGTCTGTGCATTGATAAAGAGAAAAAAAAATCCACAGGTTTGGTTCCTGCTGGGACTTGAACCTAGGACCCTTGTGTCTGGAGGTAAAAACTTTACCTCTGAGCTGCATTGTAGTTACTCACACTCTCTACATAAACAGAGCTTTCTTTGACTAGAGAGAGGAAAGGCCTGGTGATGTCATCCTGCTGGGTCACATGATAGGCAATTCAACAAAAACAACACACGCCCCCTTCTGAGCACACAGAGCTGAAGAGCTGGATGCAGGAGGTATGACCTGAGATCATGGCAAAACCTTCTTTAAAAATTATTAAAAAATATTGAAAGTGATATGAAAAATTAAAATAAAACAACCAAAAAATTCCTAAAAAATTTGTTTAACATAAAAACGGGACTTAAACAATGACTCATTTTTGATGACACATTCCCTTTAAAGGGGTTTTCTCACCACAATTAATAGCTTTTAATATGTAAGGAGAGGTAAATGAAGACTATTACCAAATACATTGCTGTTCTGATTTGGCTTTGTTCAGGAGGTAAAGAAGATTTTATCTACTGCTAGTATGCACGAAGTTCTTTAGGTTATGGGCCTCCTTTCCCTGCTTCACCTGCTTTCTCTTATATCTCATTGCTCCAGTCAGACAGTCAAGCAGGATGAGTCCCTCCCTGTTGAGTTTTAGGGTGCGTTTACATGGCACAGACCAAATACCTGTCGGGAAATCCCCTCCAGTATTTGGTATGTCTTTGGCACATGGGGGGGGGGGGGGGGGGGCGGCTTTTGTCTGCGGTTTGCGGAGTCGCCGTCTCCCTTCACTCCCACCTGTTCATGTTGCGCCCGAAAACCAGGCGGAAGACAGAACATGCTCTAAGTTTTTAGGAATGCCGGCGGTGTAAAAAAACGTCCGGTGGAAAATCCGTGCAGTGGGGACTGCTGCACGGATTTTCTATTTAACACAATGTAAAAGGTTGACAGTCGGTTCACTGACGGCTTTCTACTCTGAAAACCGTCTATAAAACCGACTGAAAACCAGTGCCGTGGGGACAAGCCCTTATCTATAGCACAAGAGCTTGTTTATCTAAGTTAATGACAGGTTTTAAGCCTTAGAACTCTGTAGCCTTGTGCACTGCTACAAACTGTTACAAACCTCCCGCATTCTTCTCACTCTAATAGAATCAGCTAGGAATAGAGCAGATGTGCCAATCACTGCTGTAGACCCACTCACAGCCTGATCAGGAAGTGTGAGTCTGAAGCTGCCTATGGCTCTATGAAACAGCATGGTGAGACAACCCTTTTAAGTCTCATTGATGTCCAATATTCTGAAGTTTTCAACCAGGGTACTTACAGAAAGAAGGAAGCTTTTGGGTGTCCCTTCTCTGAGGTTCTACAGGGCTATGGGAAATATTTAGGACTACAACGTTACTATTGGCATTGTCCAACCTGGTAAAGAGTCAAAATTGGCCTAGAGATCGTGCCACTTTTTCTATGTTAGGGGTATATGGTAGCAGAAGCATGGTTCAGAAAAAACTAAATTTTAGCTGAAATATGGACCCTAAAATTTAGCTATATTTTGTCCCCGTGACTCAAGTCAATAAGTATGGTTATTCTGTAACAGATGTAGCCATAAGGTATTATATATCGGGACACTATAGTCTTGTGGAGATGAGTGGATTACAATACCATGATACCCTGTTTCCCCCGAAAATAAGACACCCCCGAAAATAAGACCTAGTGCATTTTTATTTATGCAATCCAGCGTTTGGCTGCTTATGCTGATGTTTGTGATGAAATCACTACAGGATATTAATACATATTGATGTTTTGTTCAACAATAAATGTGAATTATTGTTCATAGAAAAAAAAAAAACATCCCCTAAAAATAAGTCTGAGCTCGTCTTTAGGAGCAGAAATTAATATAAGACAATGACTTATTTTCGGGGAAACTGGGTAAGTTATTAAGATTTGAAAAAAAAGTATTAGAAAGTACAGAAAAAACAGCGCCCCCTGACAGAATACAGATCCCTCCCTCTAGGCCTGCAACGATTACAAGGGGGCATCTTCTAAATCTAGAGGAAAAAAGGTTTCACAGATGGGGATTCTTTACTGTAACAGGGGTGTCACTATGGAGCTCGCTGCCACCAGAGGTTGTGTTGGTGGATTCTTTACTGTAAGTGTTGTGACTATATGGAGCTTGATCCCTGCAGAGGTTGTGTTTGTGGATTCTTCACTTTAAGAGCGGTGACACTATGGTGCTTGCTACAAGCAGTGGTTGTGATGGTGGATTCTTCACTGTAAGAGCGGTGACACTATGGAGCTTGCTGCCACCAGATGTGGTGATGGTGGATTATTTATTGTAAGAACGGTGACGCTATGGAGCTCGCTGCCACAGGAGGTTGTGATTACGGATTCTATATTGTAAGAGCGGCGAAACTATGGAGCTCGCTGCCACAAGAGGTTGTGATTACGGATTCTTTATTGTAAGAGCGGTGATACTGTGTCACTCGCTGCCAAAAGAGGTTGTGATGGTGGATTCTTTACTGTAAGAGCGGTGACACTATGGAGCTCGCTGCCACAAGAGGTTGTGATTACGGATTCTTTATTGTAAGAGCGGTGATACTGTGTCACTCGCTGCCAAAAGAGGTTGTGATGGTGGATTCTTTACTGTAAGAGCGGTGACACTATGGAGCTCGCTGCCACAAGAGGTTGTGATTTGGGTTTCTTTATGGTAAGAGCGGTGATACTGTGTCACTCGCTGCCAAAAGAGGTTGTGATGGTGGATTCTTTACTGTAAGAGCGGTGACACTATGGAGCTTGCTGCCACGAGAGGTTGTGATGGTAGATTCTTTACTGTAAGAGCGGTGAAACTATGGAGCTCGCTGCCACAAGAGGTTGTGATTACGGATTCTTTATTGTAAGAACGGTGATACTGTGGCACTCGCTGACAAAAGAGGTTGTGATGGTGGATTCTTTACTGTAAGAGCGGTGACACTATGGAGCTTGGGGCCACAAGAGGTTGTGATTATGGATTCTTTATTGTAAGAGCGGTGACACTATGGAGTTTACTGCCACAAGAGGTTGTGATGGTGGATTATTTACTGTGAGTGGTGACACTATGGAGCTTGCTGCCACTAGAGGTTGTTATGGTAGATTCTTTACTGTAAGAGCGGTGAAACTATGGAGCTCGCTGCCACAAGAGGTTGTGATTACGGATTCTTTATTGTAAGAACGGTGATACTGTGGCACTCGCTGCCAAAAGAGGTTGTGATGGTGGATTCTTTACTGTAAGAGCGGTGACACTATGGAGCTTGGGGCCACAAGAGGTTGTGATTACGGATTCTTTATTGTAAGAGCGGTGACACTATGGAGCTCGCTGCCACGAGAGGTTGTGATGGTGGATTCTTTACTGTAAGAGTGGTGACACTATGAAGCTCGCTGCCACAAGAGTTTGCGACAGTGGAGTCATTGAGCAAGTTCGAAAAGGGTTTAGATGACTTTCTTGAAAAATAAAATATCACAGGTTAAAGAGACCAGAGTTTGGAGATAGGACGTTGATCCAGGGATTATTCTAATGCCAGATTTGGGCTCAGGAAGGATTTTTCACACTTGTATGGGACAATTGGCCTCCGCCTCATAGGTAATTATGCCTTTCTCTGGATCAACACTGTAGGTTACTTTTTACATTATCTACTATGGTAACATGTTGCTATGTATATCTTTGAGGATCCTCGCTACGGTGGTTGAGAGAGAGGATGCATCCAAGTACCCAGCACTAATTTAAAATTTCATAGGAAGTGGGATAAGGGGACCTGTCACACTAAGCATTCGGGAAGAATGTTATAGAGCAGGAAGAGCTGAGCAGATTGATAGATACTATTGCTTGGAAAGATTCAGCAGAACTTGTAATTTATTCATCTAACTTACTGCTTATTCTTGGTTAAAGGGGTTTTGCCAGGATCTCATTTCATCCCTCCTGTATCCGACTCTTCAGCTCTGTGTGCTCAGAAGGGGCCGTGTGTGATTTGTTTGAATTACATATCATGTGACCCAGCAGGATGACATCACCATTCCTTTGCTCTCTCTAGTCAAAGAAAGGTCTGTTTATGTAAAGAGCTGTGAGTAGCTACAATGTAGCTCAAAGGTAAATTTTTTGCCTCACAGCACCAGGGTCCTAGGTTTGAATCCCTGCAGGAACCAAAACTATGGATTTTTGTTCCTCTTTAGCCATGCACAGGCCTCATTGAGGTTTCTTTTTTTTAATTTATTTGCACTGTTTGACTAATTACTAAGGCGTACAGAGGACGGGAGTAGAATGACAGCACCTGGGGTTTGAACACTCAGCAGCTGCCTGAGAGGAAAGATGATGTCTGGGCATGTGCGACCAGGACTGAGGAGCTCTCAGCCCTGGTCGTATCCCCTGGAGATGAGCTGTAAACAATGGATCACTTAAGGAGCAGCTAAAACAAAAACGGTGCCGAATTTTTAATAATAATGAATGGAAATGAAAATGTTTGTTATTTCATTTGCAAGCTTCCTACGTCAATTTTACTTTGTGGCAAAACCCCTTTAAGGAGTCCAGTAGGTGGTGCATTTGTATCCCACTTTTTGGCACATACATGTGTCTCACAATGGGACACATTTATAACGTGCTGTGAAACACTTTCCTGCATATTAACGAATGCAAAACTAACTACTGAGAAGTCCGACTGTCTAGTATGCGGAAATTTTTATATATGTGACCCTAAGTTCCTCTAAAACTTTCCCCCGAAATCTACTGTATATATTCAAGTATAAGCCAAGCTTTTCAGCACAAAATGTGTGCTCAATAAGCCTTTCTTGGCATATTCTCAAGTCACCGTCGGCGTCCGGGAGCTGCCATGGCCCGGGTACCAGTGGAGATCTCTTCAGCTGTATGCAACTCCTCTGGGAGTGCATACAGCTGACTCTCGAGTTACTCATTGGTGTCTGGGCACTGCCATGGCCTCAGCGCCGGCGAGAATACTTCAGCTGTATGCAACTCCTCTGGGAGTGCATACAGCTGAAGACACTATTGCAGAGCCTATACCTGCCTATGGAGGAGATTAAACTGCCTATACATGCCCATACCTGCCTTTGGAGGGCATTAAATTGCCTATGGGGGACATTAAACTGCCTATACGTGCCTATTGGGGACAATAAACTTCCTATACCTGCCTATGGGGGACAATAAACTTCCTATACCTGCCTATGGGAGACAATAAACTTCCTATACCTGCCTATGGGGGACAATACACTTCCTATACCTGTCTATGGGGCACATTAGACTTTCTATACCTGCCTATGTAATTTTATTGGTATCCATTTTTATTTTTGAAATTTTCCAGAAGCCGCTGCATTTCCCACCTTAGGCTTATACTCGAGTCAATACGTTTTTTCCAAGATTTTTGTGACAAAATTAGGTGCCTCAGCTTATATTCGGGTCGACTTATACTTGAGTAAATACGGTATGTATCATTCTGCTCAGCTCCTCATGCTCTAAAACATGCTGTCTGCAGGTTAGACAGCAGGTTCAATGTGATGATTTCCCTTTCTGCCATATCCAAAAATTTTCCTAAAACATTCCAGAAATGATTCTTTTTTGGCAAATTTTCCCCAACATTTGATTGGGGCAGTTATGGGACTTGACATCGAGGCGCCTCATGTTCTTCTTTTCCTATATGGTGTATGACTTTCAGTATTATGTCATATGTATCAAAGGCGTAACTTCAAACTCTTGGGCCCTACTGCATAGAGTGAAATGGGGCCCCCAGCCACCATGCGCCATTTACAATACTGGTGTCTGCTTATGCAGCAGAAGGGCTTTTGGGCCCCCTCAGGCTGCTGGGCCGGCAGTGACTGCTACCTCTATACCCCCTATAGCTACGCCCCTGATATGTATAATATATTTTCTCTAAACGTTCCTATCCTTATGCGAATATTCATCCTATCAAGTATGATAAATGCTTCCTGTACACACATTTATCTTATCAGAGTCATGAACCATTAATAAATATCATTCTCCAAATGTCAGGATCCAGAAGCAAATACTTAAGATAAAAGAATAAAAAAGTGAAATGTAGAAGGATCCGATGTAAACAAAGGACTGTGGTGGTCGCTGTGCGATGACATGACGCAGGTATTGTTCTCATTTGAAACCATAAGTAGTTGCTGCAGTTGAATCAATACAGTTATTGTTTCCAAGCAGTTTATGTAGTCGGCCTTGTGGTTATTTATTACCTGCATTAGTTATAGCAGAAAGAAGAGAATTGTTACCTGCCTCCAGAAAGAGCAACTTCCGACACATATGTTAGCGCTACAAATTCTAATATTGTACATAGGAATCAGTATTATAGCAGTTATATTCTTGTACATAGGGGGCAGTATTATAGTAGTTATATTCTTGTACATAGGAGGCAGTATTATAGTAGCTATATTCTTGTACATAGGAGCAGTATTATAGTAGTTATATTCTTGTACATAGGGAGCAGTATTATAGTAGTTATATTCTTGTACATAGGGGGCAGTATTATAGTAGCTATATTCTTGTACATAGAGGGCAGTATTATAGTAGTTATATTCTTGTACATAGGGAGCAGTATTATAGCAGTTATATTCTTGTACATAGGGGGCAGCATTATAGTAGCTATATTCTTGTACATAGGAAGCAGTATTATAGTAGTTATATTCTTGTATATAGGAGCAGTATTTTAGTAGTTATATTCTTGTACATAGGAGGCAGTATTATAGTAGTTATATTCTTGTACATATGGGCAGTATTATAGTAGTTATATTCTTGTACATAGGGGGCAGTATTATAGTAGTTATATTCTTGTACATTGGAAGCAGTATTATAGTAGTTATATTCTTGTACATTGGAAGCAGCATTATAGTAGTTATATTCTTGTACATAGGGGCAGTATTATAGTAGTTATATTCTTGTATATAGGGAGCAGTATTATAGTAGTTATATTCTTGTACATAGGGAGCAGTATTATAGTACTTATATTCCTGTACATAGGGGCAGTAGTATAGTAGTTTTTTTCTTGTACATAAGGACAGTATTATAGTAGTTATATTCTTGTACATAGGGGGCAGAATTATAGTAGTTATATTCTTGTACATAGGAAGCAGTATTGTAGTAGTTATATTCTTGTACATAGGGGCAGTATTATAGTAGTTATATTCTTGTACATAGGGGGGCATTATTATAGTAGTTATATTCTTGTACATAGGAGGCAGTATTATAGTAGTTATATTCTTGTACATAGGGGGCAGTATTATAGTAGTTATATTCTTGTACATAGGGGGCAGCATTATAGTAGTTATATTCTTGTACATAGGGAGCAGTATTATAGTAGTTATATTCTTGTACATAGGGGACTGTATTATAGTAGTTATATTCCTGTACATAGGAATCAGTATTATAGCAGTTAAATTCTTGTACATAGGGGGCAGTATTATAGTAGTTATATTCTTGTACATAGAGGGCAGTATTATAGTAGTTATATTCTTGTACATAGAGGAAGTATTATAGTAGTTATATTCTTGTACATAGGGGGCAGTATTATAGTAGTTATATTCTTGTACATAGGGGCAGTATTATAGTAGTTATATTCTTGTACATAGAGGGAAGTATTATAGTAGTTATATTCTTGTACATAGGGGGCAGTATTATAGTAGTTATATTCTTATACATAGGGGCAGTATTATAGTAGTTATATTCTTGTACATAGGGGGCAGTATTATAGTAGTTATATTCTTGTACATAGGGGCAGTATTATAGTAGTTATATTCTTGTACATAGGAGCAGTATTATAGTAGTTATATTCTTGTACATAGGAGCAGTATTATAGCAGTTATATTCTTGTACATAGGAGCAGTATTATAGCAGTTATATTCTTGTACATAGGAGCAGTATTATAGTAGTTTATTCTTGAAGTAACATACATTTTCTGAGCCCAAAGTCACATCTGCAGCCGAGCCAACCATATACAGTATGTAAAGTAGGCGGGGTGCGTATCTTTCCCACTCATCCTATCATACTTTACTTTTCACACCAATACTCCATTTATCAAGCAGCAGACACTTATGTGTCACGTGACCCAGTTGTACCTTATGTGCACTTGCTATAGAGTGTATTTAGTGCCTTGCCTCCATTTACTGTGACTGTGGCCGCTCAGCACTGATTTATGGCTCGCACCATTGTTCTGGTCAGTGTTTACAACAGAAAATTAAAGCTACTTTGTGTATAAGCAGAAGATGAATGGAGATTGCGGCTCCCACATTAAAATGTTTTCTCCATTCACAGAGCTCATTCCTGTGATGTATCCACAGTCAGGTCTAAAAACAAGATTTTATTGGGAGCGGGGCTGACGCGATGCTTCATAACACTGGGCACATCCAAGAACTCGGCATTTTTAGAACTGTACTTGTTAGAGATTAGAGATGGAATGGAAAATGGACGGTTTTAAAGATTTAGTAGTGTTGGAAGCATGATGAATTAGTAGAACAAGATGTGCCGCTTGGCACGAGTGAACCCGTGATGGAGAGCGAGTGTGAGCATCTGTCTTGTTTTAAAATGTAGCCCAATGGAAGTTGTCATTTTAATCCATTAACAAGTGCGGAACAAAAGCAGCACCCATAGCTACAACCGAAGCCTTAAAGGGGTAGTCCACTTTCAGCAAATATAGGTTAATCTTTGTAAGATCTCTACTAGACAAGGCTGTCTTACCCCTTAAGAACACCAAACAGATGTCCAGAGGGCCCTATGAGCATTGGGGCCCCAGACGTTCAGAGGTCTGGTGATAATATTTGTTTTGTGCATAGTGGTGTTATTTAGTGACCATATAACAATCATTTAGAGGCATCAAACACAGAACGTGGTCTTATACATATTATTTTATATAAATACATCTTCATAGACCTTGGCAACTCCACTGTTTTGCAAACATAGGGAAACGAACCAGCAGCTCTGCAGATGTCAAGAGACAGATAGACACTGAATATATGAAATATTTCAAAGTGCATTTTTGCTGCTTATAGTATATGTGAAAATATAAGGCTCATAGCGCATATTTGTATTCAAAACGGTGAGGGTCAATCAGTGTCAGGCTGGAGTGCTTGGGGCCCATCAGTGGAGTTGATTAATTCCCCCCCCTCCCCCAGTGGAGTTGATTATTGCACCAACCAGTGGAGTTGATTCTTGGGGCCACCAGTGGAGTTGATTCTTGGGGCCCACCAGTGGAGTTGATTCTTGGGGCCCACCAGTGGAGTTGATTCTTGGGACCCACCAGTGGAGTTGATTCTTGGGACCCTACAGTGGAGTTGATTCTTGGGGCCCACCAGTGGAGTTTATTCTCGGGGCTACCAATGGATTTGAATCTAGGGACCCACCAGTGGAGTGGATTCTTGGTTCCCACCAGTAGAATTGATTCTTGAGGCTTGGCAGTGAAGTTGATTTTTGGGACCCACCAGTGAAGTTGATTCTTGAGGTTCGGCAGTGAAGTTGATTTTTGGGACCCATCAGTGAAGTTAATTCTTGTGACCTACGAGCTGAGTTAACTCTTGGACCCCACCAGTGGATTTCATTCTTGGGGCCTACTACTGGAGTTGAATTCTTAGGGCCTCTCAGGGAAGTTAATTCATGTGGCCTACTAGTGGAGTTAATCCTTGGGGCCCACCAGTGGAATCAATTCTTAGGGCCCACACTAGAGCTTCTGTACATGACTGCACATACTGCACATGCCACTTGCAATTTGCCTCTTGTTTTCTGCCCTTTTATCACTGATTTATGCCTTGAAAAGCAGCTCCAGGGACCCACCAGGGGTTTTTCCTGCTCCTCTGTGGTCCAGTCCAAGCCTGAGGTCAATCTACCAAAAGCAAGGTGGCCTCAGTTTAGTTGGGGACCTACTTTACACAATTAGGGTCTATTGCAATTTTGGAAAAGCGTCAAGAAAGTCTGGGTTCAAACTGTGCAGTAGTCCAGTTCATGACCTCCATTGCATCTGAACCTAGCATGAATTACAGCGTGAACCCAGCCTTAGACTGAGTTGCAATACCAGAGACAGATCATAAAAATGAGTGGCGCAGTGATTGTAAAATACCAACTTTTTTTTCTTTACATCCCTGTAAGTTTTTTTTCTACAGTGCTATTGAAAACTATTGATAACAAATTGGAGTAGATTTATCAATTTGTTAGCACTAATATTGCACTTTGGATTTGGGTCAAAGCAAAAATCTTTGTTAATCTGAACGTTTTGTATTGGATTGACCTAAAAAAAACTATTTTTGGCAAAAAAAAAATCTACCGTAATCCTAGTCCTTAAATGGGGTTAGAGATTTTGAACTGGTCTTCAGGGCTAAACTTCTCCAGTCCCACAGAGCTCATGCTCTGATGTCACTTCCATCCAACATCACTTCCAGTCCAAAGTTACCTTAGGCTTCTTTAGTGTGATTTGGACCGTAAGTGACGTCAGCGTGCTTGTGCTAGAGGACCGAAGGCGATAGTAAATTAAACCCTGAAGATCAGATAAACAACCTTAATCTCAATTTAGAGTTACGATTAGAGAGTGAAAACTGTCAGGTTTCCAAACCCAAATTTTTTCAGATGTTTGGTCAAACCGGTATTGAATGGAACAGGGACAGATTTGAGCAACACTAGTTCCCACCTAGAACCTGTTATAAAATAGACCAAAATGGACAATGGATTGCTTTGTTAATGACTATTCTTCTGCCTCCTGATTTTGTACTGCTTCTCGCCACTGTTGCTGACCTGGCTTGACTGACCCTCTGTGATTGTGTTCAGTGTTTGTTTTGTCTGCATCCTGTGTATTCACTTATTCAGTGCATTTCGCAGTCTTTGGTTGGGGCCGACCTGTTAAAGAGTCGGGCACCATCAAAAGACAGGGACAGTGGTTGGGAACAGCGTCAGGGCCTCACTCTGTCTGTGTTTGCTCATGCACCCCTGACTAGTTCCTCACAGTGACAATTTGCACCAAAATTGTGCCAAAATTCTACCATGGAATTTGGAGATTATTGTTGTATTGTTTTCCTGCAAAAAGTTTTTTTTTAATAAATCGTAATCTAGTCTAAGGTTGCAGCAAAATTATCCAACAGCATGAGCTTTGATAAATTTGACACATCCTTAGACTGCCTGGTCCATCTGTCCTGTCTAACTTTTAGACAGGATACAGGATTAGTAAATATGCCCCATGTTGATGTCACCCTCTATATTTGCATGCTACATGGAGAGCTAAGTGTGATCAGGATAAGATAAACCAGCTAAGCCAGTTTAGTAAAATGTTAAGCCCAAAACTATATCGCCCTATGAATACATCTGTTGGAAATGAACACGGACGCTCAGCAGAAAGATATCTGGGTCCAGTCCAGCTTCTCTCGTCCTCCGGAGTCATTACTTTTCTCCTGTTTCCATGCCGCCTCAGGCTGGCATTATATATTGATTGAACAATGTGTACTATCATCCAAATATTCCTCACAGATTAGATCTTATCTGCTCAATGTGGAAAATTATTAAAGGGAATTTATTTGTTCCAGTCTTAAAGAAGAATCTGAGGTAGTGCCGTGGATAGTGTATAGGACAGCGCTTTAATAATAGAGGACTCCTACTCAACACATTAAATGGAATCATTCACAGTGAACCAGCAGTCACATCTGCCAACACCATCTTATAGAGCAGGAGGAGCTGAGCAGATCGATAAACAGTGGGTGAAATAAGTATTGAACACGACACCAATTTTCTTAGTAAATATATTTCTGAAGGTGCTTTTGACATGAACATCTGAAGGTGCTTTTGACAACCCATCCAACCCACACAGGTAAAGAAATCAAACCATAGATATCCATAAATGATGTGTAACAATGAGAAATGATGCAGGGAAAAAGTACTGAACGCGTTTACTGAAATATTTTTAATACTTGGTATAAAAGTCTTTATTCTTTTATTATAGATGCATATAGAAAGACTGTTACAGGGTCAGCACAGGCAGGGCTGCCATCAGTCATCTATTAACTGTTTCAGGGCCCCAAACAGCCAAATCATTTGGGGCCCCCACCCATTAAAGAGGTTTTGCCAAGAAGTGAGTTCCTTACCTAACAGGCTGATACTCCCCTCTTGAGGGTTGAAAAAAGGGGCGTTGTGTTTCTGTGTTTAAAAAAACAAGTACCTCCTCTGTGATGTCATTGCACCACCTCCCATGCACGCTCCTGATATTCAGTCTCTGTAGTTGAGCAAACATTGTTTTGCTAATCCACAGAGGAGAACTGTATTGTGCACGAGCTACATGCATTTTACTTCTCCCTCTTATTTGCTCAGGAGAGAAGATAAGCTCAGCAGGCAGCCTTTCATTCCTTCAGGAACTGTTGCAGGGTGAGAGGTAGGAGGGCTGAGCAGGGATCCAGGGAAGGTCTGCATGTTTACTTAGATAATTACATTACAACCAGTGGATTCTCTATACAAAAGTAACAGGATCTTTTCTCCCCGATCCCTTCAAAGCTTGTTCATGTTCCCTGGCATCAGATAAGAAGTGCAAACAACGCAAGTGCGGCCAGATCAGCTCCTGTCAGCTCCTGGTCGTGTCTAATGTAAACTGTCAGGAAACCAAAGACTGTAGCTCTCAGAGGCTTCACTTTTTTTGATGTCATATTGTAACGGATGTGGTAGTGGATCCTCTGGACCACCACAAGCGATGGTATAAGCCACGCCAGGGAGCGGAGTCTAAGTAGGTCCGGTTTTCACCAGAGCCCGCCGCAAAGCGGGATGGACTTGCTGAGGCGGATTACTACCAGGTCGCTACCCCTGACGTGACTTGCTTGCGGTGGCAGCCGAGGTGTTGCGCGGTACAAAATCGTGAAGCAGGCTCGTAGTCGGGACAGGCAGAAGGTCAGGACAGGCGGCAATGGTTCGTGGTCAAGGGACGGAGGCAGAAGGTATGGTACACAGTAAACGGAACAAGACACTTTAGGAACGCTTCCTC
Source organism: Phyllomedusa bahiana (assembly GCA_025379985.1). Lineage (NCBI taxonomy): Eukaryota > Metazoa > Chordata > Amphibia > Anura > Hylidae > Phyllomedusa > Phyllomedusa bahiana. The sequence goes on from JAODAL010023700.1 coordinate 61,953, forward strand.
TCTAGGCACAGGGCACTATCGATTCGGCAAATGTCTGGGAAGAGGCAGGTCTTAAATAGGGTCCGTGCCCGTGAGACCAATCACCGGCGCACTGTCCCTTTAAATTTTCCCCGCAGTTTCCGCGCGGCGCCTAGAGGGGGCGCGTGCACCCGGCCGCAGCAAAGGGGC